>JANHFX010027071.1:99986-172834 GCA_027560015.1 Chloroceryle amazona | reverse complement strand
GTCCCTGCTCGCAGTCAGCTGGCCCTGCTGCCCTTTCCCCCCCCCCCCCCCCCCCCTTAAAAATACCCAGCAATTTCCTCTCTCTCTTTTGGGCGCGTGTTGCGGTGGGGCGTGCGTCCGGGGGGAGGAGGAGGCGGGGGCTGTGCGGAGGCGGCTGTCGTGGAGGAAGGACTCCGGTGCGGGTACGGTCCACGTTAGACCGTGGTTTTGTGTTACCCCGACCTCCAGGAGCGGGGTGGATACTGGCCAGAACATTTCAATGAGCAGTTAGAAGCGCATCGTTAGGATGAGAACCGAAAATACTGAGGGGATACTAAAAAAGTAATACTGTAAGGCACTGTAGGTCTGCTATCTGATTTGTAGATAGCAAACTCGCTTTTCTGTTACTCTAAACAAAAAAAACTGTGTTGCCAGAATTCATCCTCTTTGGTAGAGGACAGGTAGGTGAGCGGGAGGTTTTTTCAAGATTATTCAGAGGAATATGGGAAACTGCTCCCGTCCATTTAGAGGTGACAGTGTTCTGAGTAAAGGAACCATGAGTACTTGGTTTTGTCAAAGCTTCATTAGAAATGTAGACCCTCTAGTCCTCAGAGGATCCTACCTCCTTCCCATTTTGGGTATTTACTGTTAAAAAGAATCAAAATGCTAAGTCTAAACTGAGGTTCTTGCATACTTTCCTCATCAGTTGTTTGTTTCATTTTTATTAGAGACTTCTGAAATGAGATTTGTTGAAGCCAAATGTGAATCTTGCAGCTAGCATCTCGCTCCAGGGCTCCTGGGTATTGTGGAGCTGGGAAACTGACAGTCCCTGAGGTGTAGGTATCTCAAGTGGATGTGAGGGCCTAAATAACCGTACCTGAATATCTAGCACATACATAATACAAATGCTTAAAGAAACTTACTTTCATCTCAAACCAGTTTATCAGCAAATTTGTCAGGAGGACTTGTCACATGCACGTTCTTTTTATGAGGGCAAGTTAAACCTCCTTAACTGTTCATGTCCAGGAACTAAGGGAAATAAAGATAGAAATGGAAACAGGTTAAAAGTAAGCAGTTGTTACTCTTCATCTTATGTGGCATGTCTTCTTCAGTCTCATCATGTGTTACAGCCACACAGTCTGTAGGCTGCAGGGATTTTTCTGAGGTTAGAAGTGCTTACAACTGTTTGCACAAATGGATGATTTTGTGTCTGTGAGCTGACAGTGTAGTTCACAGCTGGCCTACGGGATCCATTGCCTCTGATTTGACTCTTGTTCAGAAGCAACAGGCTTGTTTGGACCATTTGCTGTATGTTGTATGCTACAATAGTAGTCACTCTGTACTTAAGAGAGGATCTGACATATGGGACCAAACAAAGGTCTAGAACAACTATTGCTGCTCTTCACAGTATTCAAATAACTGTCTTGTTGAGGTTAAAAAAAAAAATAGATCTTACTTTTCCTGGTTATGGTTGCTGCCTCTGACCGAAATAGGTCTGCCTTAGAAGAAGGGCAGCCCATTAAGATGGGGACCATATATGGATATCTAAAAGATTTTTTTTGATAATCTGGTTTGTATGGTGACTTTAGGGGGGGGAAATAATTTGCCACAGCAGATGAAAAAGTTTTTAGCTTTGAAGGTTGAGGGCAAAACATTTAAGTTGTCTTCTGCTGCTCTTTGCTTTGTTGTGAATGAACTCTATGCAGTGTCAGCACGGATGACAGTAGTGAAAAGGTCAAGCAATTAATATGCTATCAGAATAAAGTTGGAGCTGCATGATGAGCGTAGTGATTAAAGACCATAGCAATTTAATGCAAGATGCCTTGCTCAAATCTGCTTGAATTACTTTTAGGCTTACAGATGTAGCTTTCAGGCTGAAACTTAATCACCTATGCAGACAGTTAATAACCCTGTCTGAAGGCAGGTGGGGGAGGGAGGAATTGCTTGCTTTAACATCCACAGAACATCTACTGTAATTTCCAGATGTGATGACACTTAAGTTCTGAAACAATCTTCTGTAAGGTCAGAAATAGGCATCAAATTGCTAATCCTAGAAGAGCTAACCAGTGTCTGTGTTTCATCGCTATTCTAATTCAGAGCTCTGTTTCTAAGGAGCAGTGCGCTCCATTCCTGGGAAAGGCAGAAATAAGTAGAGGGCTCTTGCAGTGCTCTGGAAGTCTACAAGAATACCTGGGTGTCTCTTTGTGGGACTGCATAAATGTAGTGTCTGCTCACTGTTTTTCATTTAATGTCTTCTATTAAATTATGCTGAGATTCATCAGTAAGTGGATAGTTGCAGAAAGACTCTAGTCAAAACTAAGCGTGTATTCATAGTTTCTCAAGTACTTGCAAGTTGTCATCTATAAGCCTGGTCTTGGCTTGGCAACAAAGTTGAGATGAGGTTGGGAAGTAAGGAGACAGGTTTGATTGTGTTCTTTTTCTAGTGGATCTTGTCTTTAGCAGTAGTTTAATTTTAAAAATTGGATGCCAAGACTGCAGTTTCTGCAGTTTCCTGGAGTTGCAGGAAGGGGTTTAGAAGGAGCTCTTTGAGACTATTTTTAATGCTGACAGCAGATTCATGATACAGAGATCAGCTTTGGAAAGGTTACTTCGACGTGATGCAGACTTTACCATTCAGTCAGGGTTTTATCCCTAAAGGTTAGAGGTAAAAAAAAACTTTAGTAGAACCAGAGACTCTTAAGCAAGATTTGTTTGTCACTATAGCCTGTCAGGCTAACATGCTCAGGTCGAGTGCTTTAGATGGGTGTTAGTCTGGCTGGCTGTTCTTGGAACTACT
Source organism: Chloroceryle amazona (assembly GCA_027560015.1). Classification (NCBI taxonomy): domain Eukaryota; kingdom Metazoa; phylum Chordata; class Aves; order Coraciiformes; family Cerylidae; genus Chloroceryle; species Chloroceryle amazona. The sequence continues at coordinate 170,058 of JANHFX010027071.1, read as the reverse complement.
TCATTAAAAAAAAGTGAAGTTTTATAACCTGTTTCTCCAGTTTCTGTGAATGCTGGAATTAAGGTTGTGGTCATAGATTTGTGTATTGAAAATGCAGTGCCTTAGCTGCAGGATTTCAACTGACTTCAGTGTTGACCTGTACTAGGTATCTTGTTTCTAAAAATAGTTTTTCCACAGATATGTCATGTTTTGGGTGAAGTCCATTATTGGTTAAGGATTGCTAAATAATGCTGTACAGAACAACTTAAATCATCACTCTTTATTCACTAATATTTTGCAGCGTGTAGTTCAGCATGAAAGTGATGATAGTCTAGTATTCCAGATGTGTGATGAATGTTGTGTGCACCTGCACAACTTGTACAACTTTTATATATAATTAAAAAAACCTACTGAACAACAGAAAGCTGCTGGATTTGTCCCCAGAAACTATTAAGTTGTGCAGGTGAGTTACTGTTCTCAGATGTCCTGTCCACTCACAATTACAGCATCTGCTGTAAATATCATATTGCTGATGGAATTAATACATGGGGGTGAAGGATGGGGGGGTATGGGACAGGACAGGTTTTTGCACAGCATTAGTAAACATGAAGAAAGATTTTGCCCGTCCTGTGGGTTTGTTGCAGAGTATTTTTTAATGTAGAAATAAGCATGTACAAATCGAATGAGCCCTTCGATCTTGCACTTCAAAAGTTGAATATAAGACTTGCCTTCTAACATGAGAGATTGCTGAGCTTACTTGGATAATCAACTGTTTTATTAGAGCATGTCTACTCGTGTATGGAGATTAGTGTTTGGCAAAGGTTATGGTGTTGTTATGGAAGTAACAGGGAATTATGTCCAAGGTTATCGCTTTTCCATTCCAGGCAAAGTGCCCTGGAATTCTGTTTAAAAATTCTGTGTACAAGAAAATATAACTGGAAGAGCTGCCCATAAAAATGTCTCAGACATTTCCCTTAAGACTACAAAGCCTTAAAGATCATCTAGTTCCAACCCCCCTGCCAATGGCAGGGACACCTCCCACCAGAGCAGGTTGCTCAGAGCCCCATACAGCCTGGTCTTAAAGATCTCTGAGGATGGGGCTTCCACCACCTCTCTGGGGAACCTGTTCCAGTGTCTCGCCACCCTCAAGGGGAAGAAAATCTTCCTAATGCCTAACCTGAATCGACCTATCTCTAGTTTTAATCCACTCCCTCTAGTCCTATCACTGCACAACAGCCTAAAAAGTCTCTCTCCAGCTTTCTTACAGACCCCCTTAAGATACTGGAAGGTCACAATGACGTCTCCCTGGAGTCTTCTCTTCCCCAGACTGAACAACACCAACTCTGTCTGCCCTCATAGGAGAAGTGCTCCAGCCCCTTGAATCATCTCTTTGGCCCTTCTCTGGATATGTTCAGCACATCCATATCCTTCTTGTAATAGGGGCTCCAGAACTGGATGCAGTACTCTAGGTGAGAGTGGAGTAGAGAGGGAGAATCACCTCCCTTGACCTGCTGGCCATGCTCCTCTTGATGCAGCCCAGGATACGACTGGCCCTCTGGGCCACAAGAGCACACTGATGGCTCATGTTGAGCTTCTCATCCACCAGTACTCCCAAGTCCTTTTCTTCAGGGCTGCTCTTGAGCCAGTCACTGCCCAGCCTATACTGGTGCTTGGGATTGCTCCAACCCAGAGGGGGCTTGCAGTGGGTATTGCAATGACAAGAGTATCATGAAGCTCTGAAATGGATAAGGAGTTTCATGTTGCAGGGCCAATCTATGGCTACTGGTTTAAACAAATAAGCCAGCAAAGACACTATTGGTGGGGTATGGAAGGGAAGGGAGCAGCTTAACTTGATCCTGCAAGGATTGAGCTCCCTTCCTCTGGGTGCTCTGACTGCAGTGTCAGAGAACACCCTCTTTGGCCATCTTCTTGAAGCTCCTGGGATATGCCAACAGTGACAGCTTGTTCCTAATATAGCATCAGAGTCTGTTGGTCTGTACACAGTTCAATCTGAACTGGTTGGTGCTAGACAGGAGAAGACAAAAGGGAAGGAGAGAGATCATGAAAAAAGATTATTAGCCTTCCCTTTCCTGCTGCACAAATGCTTTGACTGCAGTGGTAAAGCTAATGGCCATGTGTAAATGATGGACTGAGGGTTTCAGAAAAGATGAACTATCTCTCTTGTGACAACTTTTCTGAAATGGGTGGATTTTTGCAAGAGGGGCTGTAGTCACTTAACCTTGAGCTCTGAACAAATTATCTGCCTTAACTATATTTTAAAAATATTTTTTTTGATACTGAACCTAGTTGCAGGCTGATAGGTATTGGTGGCCTGCCAAGAGCAGTGCTGCGTGTGCTGAATAATGGGATGGCTGTAAAGGGTATCAGTAGTTCTGAGCATTTACATCCAAACAGATGTGTCTTGTGATCTGACGGACTTGGTTGCAGCTGTTTATCTGCTATTTGGGACTCTATTTATATGGGGTGCTGACCTTCTACACAGTAGGGACCACCGTCTCCATCTCGTTCACAGGTTAGTGTCTCTGCACACTGCAGATTTTATGTGTCTGAGGCAGTTGCAATGGTTAAGTGATCTGTTTTGCTTTGGGTGCAAAAGAATGTTAAATAAAATGGTGCAAGGACTTCAGGGCCAAACACTTCCACACTCAAAGCATCCCGTCCTTTCCAAAACAGCTTGGTCAGCATGCTGCTAAGGCTGCCGTGTAGTGGTGTGGACCCGATGGTATTATCAGGTACTACCTATTCCTCTGGCTATGGTGAGGTAGTGTTTGAAATTTATTATTCCTTTCTTGGAAAGGTGCTTGGTAAGGAAATCTGCTGAACAAAATGCTATACAGAAACAAACTTTTGCTGACTGTCTGAATAGATGTCTTCTGACTTGGTCAAAGTTCTCACAAATGGTAATTGCATGTGGGCACCTTTCAAAATGGATCAAAAGTGGAAAGAGACTGAGAGGGGTCTGAAAGCTAGTGTGTCTCTCCTTAAAATGATGCAAGTCAGTAGGAAGTGTAATAAAGGATTTCTTTCTTCAGGAAATCAAGTATTAGTCTGGATGCATTGAAGTGAAGTACTTGGAGGTTTATCAAATTCTTTAGAAATGTATTTGGATTATCTCTTTTGGACAACTATTGCAGATGCCAGATCTCCATGTTGTATGGCATGAGTTTTGGAGCACTCTTGAGGGCAGGGATGTGGCTCAACATACCCATGTCTGTTGAAGAGTTGCTGTGGTTGGAGAACTACAAAGGATGCAGGCAACACTGGTGTAGCAAAGGCTTCTTATATTACGTAGCAACCACAGAAAGGCATTTGAATCCCACGAGTAGAAAATAGGAAACCCAAAATGGCCTATAAAATGCATGTTGTTGTAAAACAACCCTTGTAAAATGCATGCTGCTGCTTTGGGAGAAGTGTGCTTAAGTACTTGTGAGGGTGCCAGGCACTTAATGGTGGAGAGGCTGGAGCCTTTTGTCTCTAACTGCACTGCTTAAACTCGATCTTGGTTTCTAAAGACCCTAATCTAGTAGGAAATGTACAGCCATTCAGCTGCTTTTCTCCTTTTTATATGTAAAAATTGCATTCATCTCAAAGGAGTTCAAGAAAATTATTTTTCTACTACATGAGCTTTGTATAGTCTGGTTGTCCTTTCTGCACTGGTCATGGTTCATTGTTTTATCTGAAGTAGCAGCAATATTCTTGACTTCTAATTTAGAAGCTTCACAACATGGATCTTCATCTTCCATCAGCTATTACATAGCCAATATTTTGTCCTTTCCCTCTCTGTTCAAGACTCAACAGGTCTCTGCTGAATTGGTAGGTGTGGTTATTTTATAACAAGGCAAAGAAATAATTGATTGCTTACATCACTTAATTTTTTTTAATTGTACTTTGTCTAAACAGTAGCTTCCAACCGTTGCGGCTACAAAGACTCTTCTACCTTTAGGCAAATTACTTTACATAGTCAGTGCTTGATTATCCAGGGTAATAAGGGTGGGGAGGGAGTGGAAGAGAGAACATGGATACAGTGGAAGACCTGTGGATTAAAACCAGTAATTGTAAACTATGCTGCAAATAATGCAGTTGAACACAGAGCTGGAGAGGGGGAAATCAGTCATTAATCTACCCCTTTCTCCTATTGAAGTTCATCAAACTCCCCTACGTTGCTTTTGGACTTCATTCTAGCTTGGATGTGTCTGTACTTGTAGTGCAATTAAAGTACCCCGTGGATGATCAATCCACAGAACAGGAGAGCTGCTTACGTTGTGTTTTGCTGAAGACACTGGGCTGACTTGTGCGCTGTTGGTGCCTTGTACCCCGGTATTCTGACAAGAGCGGGATCTCTTGTGTTATTCTTGTAATTTTGCATTAGCTGATCTAAACTGTGCTATAGAAGCCAACACCTGAAACAAAAATAACTCTGTTTAAATGAGGAAAATATGGATTTTTGTGGCACATTTCCTTCTTAAGAGGTATAGGGCAATGTTTCTAAGTAGGTATTGCTTCTAAATAAAAATGTTCTACTTGATGTAAGACTTCATTTCACAAGTAGTGTGATAGTTTAGGGTTGTCATGAGACCAAACTAATTGCAAAGACTTGCAAAGCCTTGCAAAGACTGGCTGAACTCCTGTTTGCATTCTCATAGTGTTCTCTTAATATTATGTCCAGTCACTTAAAAGGCACTGTACTTGTTCCCAGATCCAACAGGAAAAAAAACCTGAACAATTTTGTAGTGCATATATCTATCTGTACATAATGCGTGTGAAGCAGTTATCTGAGAGTACAGGAGATGCTGATGAGGAAAAAAAGCTACCCTGTCTCTACCCTGATTCAGTCTGAATTATGGTCATCTTGTCTCTTGTCATCACAGGTGATAAAGCAGCAGTATCAATCCATCCTTCCAGCAGCCTTGTGTCTTGCCAGCAGTGTAAGAAAGTGAAGTTTTCATTTTCCCCTTCCCTTTTTATTTCCGTTCCCTACATGTAACTCCAGAAACTTCTGTTTGACAGCACAAATTGAGTAGGTTAGACATGGCCATCTATCTGTGTCACTGCAACTTTTGGCTGCCTGTCATAAAACATTGGTGGTTTCTTTTGCTGTCCCCCTGTGTGACACATGGAATTACGGAAGTCAAGATTTCTTGAAGCCATTAATGTTGAAGAGGGAGGATAAAAATCTTAATTGCATGCAGTCCATGCAGCAGTAGTATATTTCAAAGGTAGAATAAATTTGGCCTGTTAAAGATCTTCTTGGAACAGGAATCATTCGGGCAGCGGTATACACCGAAACAAATCAAATCTTCTTTGAAGTGATAAGTAATTCTAAGGATCACATTTGAATAGCAGAACTGTTACCTTCCCCCCCCCTAGGGAGCATGATATCTATTCTAGGAACCAGTTTAGCATGGTTTCTGAAACTGTTTTTGGGGAACATACAGATTACAGCCCTAGAAGTCAGCAGTAGTGCTGGTCTAGTGGCTCCAAACCTAGAAAAAAAACTGTAACATGTACTATAGGTCTTTAATTATTAGAATGCTGGTAGTTTAATTTAATGCAATACTATTCAACCAGTGGAGCAAATCTGCTGCAAAAGCTAGCATTAATTAAATGACCTAATGGTAGGGAAGTAAATGACTAGCTTGTGCAGTGGTGCTAGTCTACAGGTGATGCTTCTAGTAGTGGCCAAGAAGAATTCATAATTGAGTGCTGCCAGCAAGGGGATCACACTTTGGTCCTATATGTTGGATTTCACAAATGCAAATGATGGCAAAATCAATGCCTAATGAAAATCCTCTTATCAGACTGTCTTAATAGGATTACTTTCCAGAACACAGAATTGGGAAGGATCTGTTAGGTCACAGGGTCTACTTTCTCATTTGCAGATAAGCTCTTTGATATAAATTTTTAATGGAGCAACTCAGTTATGTTTCTTTCCATGTTATTTCATAGATTTAAATATACCTTTTAAATCTTTTAGATAATTTTAGGCTCTTTCCCACCCTCTTCATAAAGCATAGAAGGACAAAAGACCAACGCTTGCTTGAGCTGGGCTTTTGTGGACTTTCACTCTGAGGTGAAGTTTAGATTGCAAATGCACTTTATTGTCCTTTCTCTGGGCTTCATCAAGCTCAAGTGGTGGCCCTAGTAGAGGGGCAGAAGTATCAAGAAGGTGATTCTGCTGTAGGTCACTTTCTACCTTATAACAAAATCTGCCTTCTGAATAGATGTCTGCAGATTCTGGGAGAAATGTGCTCGCTAATATTTCATGGAATTAATTTAGCAGTACTTGGAAAATATATGATGCTAGCTGCTCAAGATCCTAACTTATTTTTGCACTTGAATGATAACTTCTTTGAAGGAGATATCTAATGTAACTCTAGTGTGGTATGAATGATTTAGTCTACTTTAGGTGACTGATACATAACATTTTGACACATTTACTTTAAACACAAGGAATATCTTGAGCTGTTACAGTTGGCTGCTTTACATTATAAAAAAGAATACCTGAAGTATGCACTTTTTTGTCAGAAAATAATTCCAGATGTTTTAGAATAAATTCTTGGATCTTTTTGTTATGCTGGTAGTAATTCTAGGCTTACTGTCAAATACTATTCCTGTTTCAGGTGCACTGAGGCAAAGCTGCTTAGTTGTCTGTCTTAGAGTTAAAAAAAATCTCCCTAAATGTGTTTTATAGTGTAATTCCTTCTCTTTATTGAAAACTGAATTTTCTGAATGTAGAAAATTATGTGGAGAGGAGTGCTGCTGAGAACTGGCTCAGTGGCAGCCAGAAACATCTCTGGTCTTTAGCTATCACTGTAGTACTAGTCTAAAAGTCTGCTTACCTAGAGATTGAATTGAATTACCTGTGGGTATCGTGTTACTATTTGTTTATCAAGATGAAACTCTTCCAGAGAAGATTTGCTTTACCATCTTGAAGTAAAAAGAATGCATTTATCTGAGGAAGCAAGGTATCAGGCCTTCACTTTATAATGTGGAGGCTATCTTTTCTCAGGTTGCCTTCAACAGAGGCTTTCAGGAATAATTCTGTAAAAGCAACACATCAACAACCTCTCCTCTGTCGTCTCTTTTTCAGTAGGTCTCTGAACACTTTTTCCTGTTGTGTGTTTTTTTTTTAGTTTATACTGGATTTCACCTTAAATATGTAAGGACTACATCTGATATTAGAATTGTTAGCTTTTACTTCAGGTTAGTAGTTTGCAGGACATTGGATGTAGCAAGCGGAAGGTGGCAGGGCTGTGTACCAAAATACATTTTGGGAATCTGACAGTGAGAAGCACTGGAATCAAGCAGAGGTCCCATATAATATTTAGCTCCCTTCTCTTTGTGTTTGTCATCCTTGGTGGGATAGTCACAGCAGGTGATCCCACTTCCTAGATCTGGAGCTGTTGGGTGAAGTCATTTTAAGGATCCCTCAGGCACTCTGTCTATGGAGAGTGAAGTGGGGTTTCTGGCCCCTGGGGAAGAGGAGTGCCTGCTTTAAAACATGTTAGAACTCCTGCTGATATTTCTTGGCATCAGTGGACCAGAGCCAGTCCCTGGTCTGGCTGCTGTTCAAAATCAGCATCTTGGGGGAGGGAGAGGCCTAGCAATCATCACTCTATAAAGCACACTGCTATGCCCAAGCACCACTTGAAGGAATGACTTTATACAAACCACGAGCTCTCCAGATCTCTTGCATTGCTCCTAGGTTCTGCAGGAAGTGAGAGCACTTGTTTTTGTACTACTGAATAAAACACTTCCCCTCATCCCTAGAAGGCAGACTTCTTGTCTGCCATGTCAAATTTCTGTGTCCAGTATGTCCAGTATTTCTGACTAAATAAAATTGATATTTGAAAACGGCCTTATTCCAACCAATAACATGTTAATTGGCCAGTAAGACAAAAATGTGAAGACCCTGACTGTGTCAGATACTTGATGTACCCATACTGTATTACTTTTATTGCAGAAATCAATTTACATACAGCTTTTCGATGTAGAGAAAATCATTACTGGAAACTAACAGATTATTTTCACAGGGCTGCTGAAGCTGAGGTGAGGAGAGACATTTAGAGGCCTCATTATCTCATGTGCTCTTTCCTTGTGTTCTTTCAAGTGATCTGATGGAGTAATTAATCCTTGATGTGCCCCAAGAGGCAAGCCTACGAAATTGCACTGCTGTTTTAGCCTAAATTCCCAGAGTGCAGGGGACTTGGTGTTTGGTCAAAATGTTGTGGTTTTGTTGTTTTTTTTAAGTGTATTCTTTGGGTATCTTTCACCTCTACTCTTAAAAGAAAGCAGTCAATCTGTCAAATTTGACCTTGGGTGGAGTGCTCCTAGTTGTCAGGTGTCACACTAGGAGAGCATGACACCACCTTGGTGTGAGTGAAGGAGAAAATTGCTGATGAATCTCAGGGCTCCTCTGAAGTGTGAGGTCAGCACTTAATCTTAAGGTAGTGCTGCATGAGTCTTACTCCCTTGAGGAAAGGAATATGATCTTTTCAGAGGCTAGAAAGTTGGTTCCAAGCATGGTATATGCTTTCCAAATAAAGCTGTATTAGTGTGGAAATGCAAGGGTGAGGTATGGTAACCCGTAACTGTCAAAATGCCCTGTGTGTTCCTCCTGTGTTGTTTAGCTGTAGAGCTCATAGCACACTCAAACTTTGGTTCCACATAGTGCAGCTTGCTTTCACAAGCACATTTATTTTCTTGGTGATGTCCTTTCTTCAGCTTCTCTGGCTTGCCATTGCCCTCTGTGGTGCAACAATGCAGTACAGGTTTAGCTGTTATCAAACTATTGTATTCTTCTCATATGCAGAGTTCTGTACCAGGGAAGCAGTCACCTAGGCTTCTGTTATTTAGAGGTGGAGACTGACCTGCTACTGTGAACCAGGAAGAGGTAGAGATGTCCTGTGACTGAGATGTGGCAAGTCATTCCTCTAGCCTAATCCTTGAAATAGCACCATTTATAAAGATCCTGATAACTTCTCTGCCTCTGAAGGATGACTATGTAACAGTGATTTATTGTACAATGTGTATTTGCTAATACCAGGCTATTTCTGCCCTGTGTGAAAGTGGATGGTGACAAAAAACATGTGTCCTTCCTATCTGCTTTGGAGTGTTTTGTTTAACAGAAGTGACAACCAAGCATAGACTTAACATGTCCTATTTTTATATTGAGAACACAAGGCATTTGCTTTGGAAACAGCACTTGTTTTTTTTTAACAAATGTCTTGTTGAGATTGGATCCCTGTCATGGGTAGGGTTAGAAAGTCCTGAATACATCTCTCTTCCTCTGCTCACAGTAGTTTGTGATCAATGCCTCTTCTTCATTTAGCAATTTCATACTCTAGTGATTCCTTTAGACTTATGTAGAGATGCACAAATTAGACAACAATTCTTTAAGCAGCATGTAATGGATATTTTTGGATATGAAGTTGTTTTGACAGTTCAGTTATGAAAATGGTAAAATACCAGTGTTAGTACTAAAGAAGACTAAATGAAGTCTGTGACCTGATGTCAATTCCTTATCTATGCTTACTGGTGACACTGCAGTTGCAGAGTGCAAGATACTCTTGCTGCATAATGAGCTGAAGTGTGTTTTGTTGTGATTTTTTTAATTATTTTAAATTATGCCTGAATGGAATGCCTGATGTGCTGTATTCTTATCATTATTATGGTGTCCTAAAATCTTTTGCCTATAATCACATGTTCTTGCCAATTTATTTTAATCTGTGTTATGATAAATATGATAGAGTTGTAGCCCTTGTAACAGGGGATTGACTTCTAATGTCCAAGTTATGAGCACCATCAGGTCTAGAGTTCTCAATATTCAGAATCTCATAGGATTTGGTCTTGTATTTCTTGTGGTGCTTGTTTTCCATAATTTAGTAGCATTGGCCTGAATCCCAGAGAACTTGCTGCTCTACCTTGTCTTGCCCACACCTCCACCTGCTGGCCACCTCTCTGCTTTTACTACCCGTGTCTCTAGTGTAATTTATCCCCTTAGGATGCATACCATGAGGATGCATATCCTGCCTTGAGAACTGATCTGAAATACAAGTATTTGAGAGGATGCAGTGGTTGGGAACTCTTGGGAACCCTTGTCCTAGAAAGTGCAAAGGTTGCAATTGTTGATAAGGCTCTGAGGGGATGGGGATTTTTCCCATTCTTCCCTCTGCCTGCTTCTTCACTGCCAGCAAGAGATCAAGTTCTATGCTCTCCTAAACACCATGGTCCTTGATTACTGGAGAACCAATGCTCCCTGTCCCCTCTTGCTTCTGTCTAACTCTGTAATTGTAGAAGGATATTCACTGCCTCTGAACCAATGGGAAGTGTTGGGGTATCAGAGTAAGGTAGGAAGAGACTGGAGAAGTAAAGGAGAAAATGAAAAGTTGGGTGGACCTGAAGAGGCAGAAGTAGAGATGGTAGAAGCGTGTGGTAGGCTGCCTGCCTTGTCTCTGTTTTTCCATGTGATCTCTTTCATTAGTGTGTATTGATCCAGATATGCAGATATTTGTCGTCTTTCTTAAAGTCTGCTATCTAACTTCTAGCAGCAGGAGTATGGGCAGTAGAAGGTGCCTATTTGATAAGTATCAGTAATTATTCAGTAGCCTGCTTTCTTCCTGTGTCCTGAAGTCCCTGATGCAGCTTGTCCCCTTCTGACTTTTTCTCTTAGTTAAACACAGAAATATTCACAGTAGTGGAAGAGAGAGCTTCAGAAGTCAGAAGTTACAGGGACAATGAGATTGACAGTAGCTTGTTACAAGTTTGCTTCTCTTGCTCTAGAGATTGCTTTTTGGACGCTTGCGCAGTTGCCAGTTTACTCTAAGCCTATCACCAACAGATTAAATAGTCTTTGTAAATGTCTTTTTCCTCAAGACTCTTTGAGCATGACAGGTATTCATTAAGATAAATTGTTTACAGACATAAGGAGTCTCTCATGGAATGGGAATCACCAGGTCCAAGTGTCAGAGGTACAGGATATAGCAAAAAAAGAACTAATAGACAGTTTTGAGTTGATATTCTGAGCTATCTGTCTCTGAGGCATTTTATGAAGCAAATTTTTAATAGAAGCAATTTTCCACTCACTGAGACCAGCTTAACACTTATTTAATTTTAGTACTCCAGCTATGGTAGGAACAGTTAGTGTTAGAAAATCATGGTCTTTCAATATTAGCCTCAAAGTGACCTGTTTACCCTATCATATGACATCTGCTGTTGCTGCAGACCACTGCTATTTTCTCATCCTTTTCACTTTAAAAGGCAAAACAACCTTTACAGTAAAACAAAACCTGAACTATACATGCAATTATTTCCACAGTGCTGAACAGGAGCACTAGGGATGTGCTTCTGAAACACTGCAGCAGACTGCCTATGCCTTGAAAAAGCAGTTTTCTTCCCTTCTGATTTTTCACAGCTGTAGTATGAAGCATAAAATCCAGTGAAGCTGGAGTATGTCTGACTGTCCTCCCACGCTGGTTTGTTTTTCATGCCGACTTCACCTTGTATGATTGTTTCTTTTACCATTCATCCAGGTTTCTTTTTATTTATATTTTATTTTTCTCTTTATAAGTGGTCAGTTAGCAAATCAACATGAAAGTTGCATTAAAACAGAGACTGGGAATTTCTTGCCTGGAAAGGCAAAACACACAGACAAGGCAAAAAAAAAAGATGCTATCTGAGTTAGCAGACTGGATCGCAGAGGAGCTGTGCCCAGAGCAGCTGTTTTTCAGCTCTGCTGCTGTAGATGAGGACTCTTTTTAATTGCTGTAGGGTAAGAATAAGGGGAAAAGTAATAGCAAGCAGAGTGTGTGTATATTATAAGAAGAAAATGAATGTATGTGAAGATATGCCTGTTTGGTATTACTCAGTGTTTGAGGTGCTGCAGGACATGAGACATGGAGTGGACACTGGGGAAAAGTGTGATTATTTCTTCTCTCCTTTCACCTAATTTCTAAACCCTTCTCTTTCAAATGTTGTAAGGCTCAGTGTGGAGCAGCAGAAATGCTGAAGCTGACTTCTGGCCAAAACTGTGCCTGCAGAAGCTGGCTGTCAGTGAAGGAACCTGAGGGCTCCTTGAGGAAGGTCAGTGGCAGCCCCATTACTGGCTCTCCAGTACTGCGCAAGGCATTTCTTCCTTGAGCTCAGCTGAGGGTGCCTCTGCTGCTGGCTGCAAAATTGGTATTTGGTGAGTGGTCTTGTTTTTCACTGTCTGTTTTATGCAGTGGCTTTGTAGCACTGAGCAGGGGCTGTGGGGTCTCAGGCATCAGTGTGCTTGCATTGCACCTGTACCATTCAAGGATGGCATGGACTGGCACCCAGGGCCTGTCCCACTCCCCAGCCTAAATCAGGGAGCACTGGGACAGCCCCAGTCCTGGGCATCTCTCTGGGTCAAGGCCAGGCTGGGATGTGGCTCTGTCTCAGTGGCCCCTGTGGCCAGGCAGGGCTGTGGGCAGCTGGAGACTTGCCTTGCTGCAAGGTGGGGGCTGATGGCCTCGGGGGTTGGTGTGTGGTCCTGGGTAATAAGGGAACTTCTGGGGACCCTGGCACTCAAGTGAGTTTTTCTTCTGGGACTGACTTGCCTGTGAATGGAGGTTGCTTTAGGATGCATTCTTATAAAAGCCTTTCATCTTGAGTGTTTAAGGCCATCAAGGCAAGTGTGGGAAGCTTGGCCATGTGAGGAGAGGTATGCATATGGAAAATGCAAGTTGTAATGTAGTGGGGTGAGCTATGTTAATGTGCCTGTAAGATGATGTTGTGGACCTAGTTGTGCTATCTTAACCAAGAGCAGCTGTATGACCCTGAGAAGATGTGCGTTGCACCATTAATATAGTTTTTATATAAAGACTCTTTGAAGTGCCTTTGTTCAGCCATAAAGCCCATTTAAATGCCAGCTTGAAATTATATTTCTTAATTTCCTCATCACATAGAATCATCTAGTTTGGAAAAGACCCATGGGATCATTGTGTCCAACCTTTCACCCTACTCTACAAGTTCACCCCTATGCCATATCCCCCAACACTACATCTAAGCGATTCTTAAATGCATCCAGGGATGGCGACTCAACCACCTCCCTGGGCAGCCAATTACAATATCCCACCACTCTTTCCATGAAGAATTTTTTCCTAGTGTCCAGTCTAAACCTACCTTGTTTCGGCTTGAGGCCATTCCTTCTGGTTCTATCACTAATTACCTGAGAGAAGAGACCAGCACCAACATCTCTACAATGTCTTTTCAGGTAGTTGTAGAGAGTGATGAGGTCTCCCCTCAGCCTTCTCTTCCTCAAACTAAACAGACCTAGCTCCTTCAAATGGTCCTCATATGATTTATTCTCCAGTCCCTTGACCAGCTTCACTTCCCTCCTCTGGACCTGCTCCAGCACCTCAATATCCTTCTTGTACTGAGGTGCCCAGAACTGGACACAGTACTCAGGGTGAGGCATCATCAGTGCTGAGTACAGGGGGACAATCACCTCCCTACTTCTGCTGGTCACACCATTTCTGATACAGGCCAGGATGCCATTGGCCTTCTTTGCCACCTGGGCACACTGCTGGCTCATACTAATTCACTTTTGAATGAATATGAGTTTGATCTGGTGAAAGATAGTGCTTGCTCCAGACTCTGATGGGGATGAAATAGCCATGCAAGTCAGAGTAGGGGAAGGGAGTGGAGAGGGCAGGCTAAACCCAGAATGCATGGATGCTGTGTGCAGGGACTGTGGCCCTATGGGGGACAGGGGGCTGGTCAGAGGTGTTAAAAGGAGGAGAGATAGTAAGAACCTGAGTAAATGACCCATCGTTCCTCCAGAAGTTGGCCATGCAACCTTCTCCTATCCCTCTGTTAATGGCAGTGCAGTGGCAGATAACACATGATAAAAGGAAGTACAGGAGCTGAAGACATTTATGGTTGTATTTTAATAACAGGGTACTGCCTGACCTGTGAAGATTCATGTAGGTAGGGGAAAAGGGATTAAGCTCACTGGATAATAGTTTGTTTGCAGCAATGTAAGCCTATCTTGGCTACTGCTCAGCTGATAGTTCCTTAAAAAAAAAACTTATCAGTGGGCTAGTGTCAGCTTTAAAAACAGTAACTTACCCTGCTCCATCCTATTCATTTCCAAAGAGGTGAACATTTCCAATCCTAATAATCCATTTAACTGCCAGTATTAAACATACATCTCAAGAAAAATTGTATGCAATCAAAAAGGAAGAAGCCTGTTAATGTAATGTTGAGGCCAGTCAAGCAACTGGAAGAGAGATTCTTAAAACTGAGATTAGTTTTAATTTGACACTCACAATTTTATTATTCCTGTTTCCCAGATAAATATTTTACATTGCTTTAATTCTGAAGCACAGGCCATCTCAAGTGCTCAAAGGTTAGTGAACAAAGCTTCAGAACTAAGGCTAATTAAGTATTTCCTCTATGTTGGAAATGATCCCTTTATGACTTGTCCAATGTCACACATGTACTTCATAGTAAGATCCTGCTGCAGGGTTGATGGATTTACTCATCTAATTCAATTGCATGTCTGCCTTCATTTGCTATCTAATCCCTGTTTTGTAAATGTGGAGCTCTTCACTTGTTTTGGGAACACACTTCCTTGTGAATCAAACTTCTGCAAGCCCTGTGTAGTGGTCTTGTAGTGTACAAATGAGTTGTGTGTTCAGTTACCATGTTTCTTCTGTAAGAAAGCCTTGTGTCTTAACCACAGCTGGATGCAGAGCAGGTGGACTAACCTGGGCTCCCAGGCCTAGAGCACTTGTAAGCCAAATGAATCACTGTGTGCCTAGGCATTTCAGTCCCATGTGCATGTTGCTAGGACTGCCTGTATGTTATTCCCATAGTTGGTTTGTTTTTTAGTTTGATTGTTTTGTTGTTTTTTTTTCTACAGTAAACAGAGCTGCTTTTTATTCCCAGTGAATTGTGGGAACTTGTCTGTCTTTGGGGCATGTTTTGAGGTGGAAGGGAGGAAGGTTTATTGTGGGAAAGCATCAAATGACTGAAATTGCTTTAGGGCTGTAATCATCAAAAGGTGGAAGAGTACCAGCCCACAAGTAAGTAGCAGTGAGGTTTTTACCTGTAGCTCCAAATAGGCCAGGGTGGCTGGGAGCAGGGTGCTGAGTGCACAGTGATCTGGGGGTAATTCATTAGGAGCAATACATGAGTAAAGGCCAAATCTGGCTTGCTATAAAACAAAGGGTTAAAAGAAGGCCAGAATAGTTTCTTTTGAATAAAAAGTCAAACAAGATGGATACCATTGCCTTGGCTGCTAGGGCAATGTGAAGATGCTTTGATGTAAAACTTTGGCCCAGTGCTAAAACAATTCTTATCACCTGAGCCAAACTGCTGGGCCGAATGTGTCTCTAACAAAAGCCACCAAGCTGTGCTTACCAAAGGATGAATAATTTTTAACTGCAACTTTAATTTGCCCTCACTTGTTCATCTGTATGTTTGGAATCTTCTTGGTGGATTGGAAACACAACCAGGTATCATTTCTCCTTTGGCTCTGTCTGAAATATTTCAGGATTTCATATGAATATTCCCTATTTGAGTACATACATCCTGTAATCTCAATTGTAAAAAGTAGTTCTTTTTTTCTGTGTACTTTAAGAACACCACCATGTAGGAACTGAAAAATTAACCTGCTTTCCTTGCGATCTTTGCATTAGTAGTTACCTAGAGCTACATCTGAAACCGCAGCAGGAAATTAGTTCTGGTCTGTGTAGAAACAAGGTGAAACTGATGTCCAATTTTTTCTAATTAAGGACATAATTGTTTAATCCCTTTGTATTGGGAAACAGTGTTGCAAGTTTTTGTATCTTGGCTTTAAATACTTTAGTGTTTCAAAATTTCTTATGATTTGGCTTGTCTTTACTCAGTGGTAGATGCCAAAGGCACTATATGAAAGATCTTCAGCGTTTTTCAAGTGGAATACACATAAGAGTATTCAGCATGGCTGGTTTCCTGCTGGCAGCTGTAGATAATGGGAATTTTAAACAAAGGATTATCAGATGTGTTTGTTTTTAGTGAGTGGAAATGGATTCTGCACCTTTTTCTAATACTATTCCACAGGCCAGTTAAAAAGCTTGTGTTAGACTCTTTCCTGGTCATAAAAATCCATGAATGTGCCTCTGTTCTGTTGTGCAAAAATGACAAAGTAATGGCTGCTACACCTGTTCCATATTCAGTAGCTTTTATGCTGTGAACTTTTGTTATGGAAGTAGCACTGCTTATGAATGTAGGATTTATAAGAGTCCTGATTCCAGTGTTTGGCACTATGTGTGCAGAACTGGACCCTTTGTGCTTATCTTAAGCTGCCTGCCTGTGGGAGGAGTATGGATACAGTGTCCTTTACACATACCTTCTATAAGCTGTGAAGATGGTTTTGAGGTGGTTGCTTCATCTTCTCTCTTCCAAACCATCTGGGTTTTGAAGAATTTGAGATGGATTAAAAGTAGTTTTGGCAGTAATGAGAAGTTGGGATCCTCAAACAGTATCCATGTAGATACTTTAGAAACATCTCAATGTTTTTCTATTCTTTATTTTCAGTAAACACTTCTCCCTTGTCAAATCCTTTGTTGCCTTTGAGCCAGCAGATGGAGACCTTTTAAATGGTCCATGGTGTCCAAGCCCTCTGTCACAGGAGAGAGTCAGGCATTTCTTAAGCTGTTGCCTTGACAGTGAAGTTCAGTAAACAGGCATGCAGGGCTGGAAAGTGTGGTGGTTGCTGTTCCTGGAGGAATTTGTAAAGTCTAACCACCCACTGATTCTGAAGACATCCTGAAAGTGGTAAGGTGAACTTTAAACTTTGATTAAGAAGGAGCTGATGATACCACCTTCTGCTGACTGGTATGATCCTGTGTCAGCCAGTGCCACCTCTGAGCTAGGTTGAGAATGCTTTGGCGTGGCTTACTGCAGCAAAGCTTGCCATTGGAGGTTGCATATGTGTGCAATTCAGTTGCCATTAGTTAGAGGAATGTCTGTCTAGGAGGTTGGCTTCAGACCAATTACTGCATGAAAAAATTCTTATGCTGCTTCTGTATTTTGGCATGCTCACTGTCCCTGACTAGCTCCTGGAAAAGCACTAGTGTTTCTTTAGCATTTGAGGCTATAAGACTACTCATCCAAACTTTTAATTTGGAACTGGGTATTCTATTATTAGCTGTAGCCTGAAGTGATTTTTCAGAGTCTGCTTGTCACTTTGATTATGCTCTTTCCTTGTTTTGTTTCCTTGCTCATTGATAAGAGAAAATATTAACGAAATGTGCACCCTAGCAGCTTGTGAGTAATGTGGTATGCTAACACGTTTTAGAATTTTCAACCTACATGACCAGACTTCTTTAAAACTCTCTTGAAGTAGAGAGTAATTTATGTCATTGTGATGATGCATAGGGAGTCCTCTAAATCTCAGGCTTCTCATTTGGGAAAAAGAGGCTTGGGAACTACCAGAGCACTGATGCAACACTAGCAGTTCTCTTCCACTGTAGAAAGTCTTCTGAGCTGGGTGCTACAAGGTACTTAAAAGCAGAGCTGTAGCAGGTTATTTTTATGGACATAAACACTTTTTCCAGACTCTGAACAGCTTGCTGAAGCCATTCTGAAAATCCTAAAAGCTGCTTCTCTGGCCAATACTGGTTTGGACTGCCACTAGAACAGGGTTGGTTGTAGTTTAAGGGTGCTGAGTGTATTTGTTTCTATTAAGCTAAAACGGCATGCCAAAAGTGTTGGCAGAAAATCCACGTGTGTGTCTGTTCTCTGCTGCACTGACTCTCATAACTCTAGCTTGAAATGGGCCAGAGGGTTAATGATACCACAGCATGGTGATAACTGTAGAATTTGGCTATTTTCACAAATAGGCCCGCGAGTATTAGGTATGCCCTTGCATATCTTCACTGAAGGCAAGATAGTAGAATAGTTTGTGTTGGAAGAGACCTATAAAGGTCATCTAGTCCAGCCTCCTTAGAATGACACCCCTGCAATCTTCATCCTTTGGTAGATAGTAGAGAATCCACGCAGGCAAGCTGTTATAGTTAACTGTATATTCTTTATAAAGGAAGGGGGTTATTTGGGCACCTGAGAATCAAGACACGAATCACAGGAAATTCAGACTTCCTTTGCCCTGGTGCTTCCTAACCTGTGTCATTGTTTTTGCTCCACGGAAGAGCAGACATGAGAAATCCAATCACAAATGTGGTATTTGATCCCTCTGAGTAGTACATATATTGGTCTGACAGACCAGACATAAATCATATGATCTGCTGTGAGTAGCAGATTTAGTGCCGTGTTGTTGTTTTATGTTGTTTTTTTATTATAAGATAGTGTTTACTTTAAAACAGACATTGTCTTCAAGAAAATTACCCATTAGTAATATGTCAGACTGATGTGAAACTTATCTACAAGCTGCTAGTCATACCCTGAATCTACTTTGATGTGCCATTTCATTGGCAAAGAGAGTTGTTGCTCTCTTGTGTGCAGCGGTGTGAAATAATAAAGGAAAGAAACAACCCACCTCAAAATATCCATTCACCCCAAGACCCCTGTGGTCCTGTGTGTTACCCTGGGAGCTAGGTGAACACTTTTCATTCCACAAGAAGTCTTGTGGAAGTCCAATGCATGACAAAAAAAGTTGATGTAGTTTGTGGTGAAAACTATTTTGATGACTAAAATCTTTTGAAGCAGGAAACAACAGAAATATGAGGCAGGGGTAAGATGGAGCTTTGTCTCTTATCTTTTTTCTCCCAGGGAGGGAAAGGGAGTGCCTGACTTTGATCTCAATTTCTTTCATTCCACCTGTTTCTGCGTGCATGATCATGCAATTACATGTCTGAAGACTTGATTATTGTCTCTGGTGTTCCTGGAATATCTCCCATTTGAGCAAATCTGTAGGTGGAAATAGAAATAGGCCTGTGAGAATCTGCAGGAGCAAAGATGATAGTCTTCCTCATGAAGGTACTTGCGTCCAGGCTGATATTTACAAGGCCCTTAAATCTTAGACTTTGGATGTTTGTCAGAAAAGCAGCCAATTAAAAATAACTTGCTTGTTTCATGCAGTATTAGAATTCAAAGTTCCTTTGAACTAGCTGTTCTCTATGAAGCAAAGTGGCACACAACTAATAAAATGCACAGGAGTGCTTCTGGATTCCTTTTGATGGCATCAGCTTGGTACTGTGACTGAGATCAGACTCAATGGGGTTTCTGTTTGCAGAAAGTGTGTGGTTCCTTGTGGCTATCATTTTGTCCCTAGAATGGAATTAGGCTGCTGCAGGTATCTGGTGTATATGCAGATATTTTATAGGTCTGGGTTCTCTGAGAAGGAGCTCCACTGAAGGACTTTATTTTGGATTCCTCAGTTACTTATTTATACCCTATGGGATAATGATGTTATGTTTCTTATATGTCACTGCCTGCCAAAGACTCTGGATTTGAATGTATATGCAAAGTAAAGTTCATCACTGAGAACATTACTGTCCTTTACATATATCACGTTCTATTAAGTTGTAATGTTTAACTGCTTGAAATGTTATTCTCCTGTATTTCTAATCCTATCTTTGCTTTCAAATGTAGACTAATGTGAGAAGAATGCAAAACAGTCAGCTCTTTGCCTAAGGTGTGCTAATGAGGAAAAGCTAAATTACATTTAATAACTGGAGCAGAAAGGATGCTCAGATTGTATTTTCTTAGTACATGGAAGTAGAAAATTATTTCCTACAGAAAAGACTACTGCATTATATTAATTAAACCAATTAATCTGTCCAGTTTAAATGTTTAACTTAAGCCAGGCTAGAGTTGGTTTGGTTGGTTTTCTTGGTATGGAAATTAACATCTGTTGGGTGGTCAAAGTAGCCAGCTGGTAGTGTCGTCCTTTAGAACTTCTGACAGCTTTAATTTGATCTGGTAGTTCAAAGTTTAGTCTTTAAAATACAGTGTAACAGATTTGGAAAAAAATAACACTAATTGTGATTTGTAACACGTCTCTTCTGGTGAAACAATATGAATAACACAATCAGCCAGAATTCAAGACAGCCTGTTCTTTGACTCATGTCCTGACTCAACCTTTAGCAAGGTATACTTCTTAACTTTAACAAGATCTGAAGAAGGGCATTGGCTCCAGCTATCCTGGACTAGGATATCTGTGTGCTACCTTCAGGATCAAAAATAGCAGCAATGAACTTGGATACAGTTCTTCCATGCAGATATGAGATACCATTACTAGGATTCATCTGTGATACAGACCTCTATGCTATAATGGCTTGATAGTCCCTTTATAGTCTCCTGTTGTTTACTGTAGATGGATGGTAGACATAGAAAGCTAGGTGAGAGAAATCCCAATTTGGGAGTCTTGAGCCTTGGTAAGACGTCATTTTTGTAGCTTTGCCTTAAACTATTTCCCAACACAAATAATTTTGATCAGGTGAAGGTCTCATTCTGGAAGATGGCTGATCTTGAGTTAAGAATGAGTGTATACATGCTAAGTGACTTCATGTGTATGGATTCTGGTTGTCATGATCATGCTTTCTTTGAAAGCAGGAAGGATGAATAAAGGAGAAGGCTAACCTTCAGTTGCTTCCAAGATGCAAGATAGTGGAAGGGAAGTGAAACTCTGAGGAATGAGTAGCGTAGTGTGAATCCAGGTAAATTACTTGAATGGTTTCTTGAAAGTCTGCAAGAGGCTAGAAGCTAGTCAGTGTTGTTCAGAAGGAGTGAACTTGTGCTGTTACAGTCTCACCTGATGCTTGCTCAGGCTGATTTGCCTTATTGCTGTGTTGGCTGAGGAGCCCAAAAGTCATTACATACCATGAAATAATTTAGATGAAGTTGATCTGTCTCTTGACTCTCACTACTTTTACCAGCAGCTGCTTATGATTAGAATTATTGGTGGCTGTTGCAGTAGCTTTTGCAAGGACTGAGCAACTAAGATTAGAGGCCTGCTGTGATAATGGCGAAGAAAAATGAGATGGTACTGCATGAAGAATGTGGTGCTGAGGTTTTTACTGATAGGGACTGTAATGCACCCAAATGAGCTGGTGTAGGATCTGTCCAAAAGCTGTCGGTAGTCTGAAGCTCTCATGTGAGGTGGCAGGCTTCAAAATAGCACTAAAAACCTGCCTTTCATGAGCTTATGGAAACAGGGGCATCGTCTCACTGGACACAGTCTCAAGATTCTTTAGTAATTTCAGCCTGTTGAGGGAGACTTTCAGTTGCTGTAAACAAATGTTAAAATGCAATAAATGGCATCATCAAACCGCCTTTGAACTACAGTATTTTTATAACAATATTCCATGCGTTGTGGGGCCTGAAAGACGTGTTTAAGCTTCTAGCCTTTCCTCATGGGGGAGAACTGGGATCAAAGCTTTTAAATAAGCAAACTAACTACATTAGCCAGAGGTACTGCTAAAGCAGAAAGTCTCTCTTGTGCTTAGCCATTATATGGCCCAGGAGAAGTACACAGATACTACCTGCGTTTCTAATGGCTCTGGAAGCAAAACATGCTGGTATTGTGATAGTCAGTATGATACCTTTATATAGATGGGACTGAAGCCTCTGGATGTAGATGCATGAGTCTTTGAGGGGTCAAAGTTTGCCTTAAAATTTGTTAAAACTTCTTACCTTGTCCTAACCAAACACATTCATTATTTGGTTGGCTCTCTAAGATGTTGGTCTCCTGTACTACAGACTAATAACAAGTTGTTCTTAGTCTCCTCATTTAGAGGTTCAGCTGCTTTTATTGGGGAAAGCTGAACTTCATCTCCTTCAGGTGAACTGCAGCATACCTTGCTTGGGCACTATAGAAATACCAGTCTCTTTATTTGTTGCTTTATTTCAGAAGGGCTCTGTGGAGCCCCAGGGCAGCATGTATGCAGCTGAGGTTGCTGCAGCTGGGATTAGGGCTGTCATAACAGTGCTCCACTCTAAAACTGTGCTATGTGCTTTTCCTCAGGTGAAACACAGACGTTACTGTGCCATCTGAAGGTCTTGAAGGAAAGCCTGCTGTCATGGGAAGTGATAGGGGAGGCAGAGGAATGATTTGTTGAAATGTGAACACTTGTCTCTGGAGGTGCCTCATAACAAGGCCCTTACATGAATGGCCCTTGGTGAGCAGGCAGAGAGGCTCTGTAGTGGGAAAAGGTGGATTTTAGCAGAACAAAACAAGCTGTAGCCGTGCGCCCTGCCGGAAGCCTCTTCTCTTCTAATGTGGCAAAGCTCGTGCTGTTTGCTGAACCAGACTTCAGGTCTGCTTGGTTATTTGTTCAGGAGCATCTGTCTTTGTTGTGAGGATCAAAGTACTATCTGGAGGTACCTGTGAGGTAAAATGTCTGAGATTTGTTTCAGAGTTAAAGTGTGACGACAACTTTCTTGGTGAAGAGCAGAAAGTATTTGGAAATTTGACTTAACCAATTCATCCTTTTAAGTAAGACTTAATGCTGTACTTGTTTCCCTGTTTGGAATTCAAAGGCTGAGAAGTGAATACTTCAATCCTAGCTCTCTTGACTTAAGTGCTACACTTATTTTTTTATTATTTTTAAATATGCAAATCAGCTGATTTCACAAGTCAGTGGTTTCTTAGTGTAGTGCAGATGATACTGGCTATTCTCATGGTTTTGTGCCTTCAATGAACTTGGGCATCTTCTAGCATGAAATCTGGCATGCTCTAAACTTTAGGAGTGTTCAGGAAGTTAATAGTTTAGCCTTGGTTATTTTGATGCCAGTTTTTCTAGGAGGGGGAACTGAGCTGAGGGCTGCTGAGACTTAGCTTAAAAATTTTGGAACTAGCAGGGAGCTGTTTCGTGTCGCTTCATAATAGCTGGCTCTGACAGTTTAACAGAGCTTATTGACCATCTGCTTTGTCTAGTTTGCCACATGGCAGAGTAACAACTAAGCCAAAATACTGGTTGCACAGTGTATTAATTAAACAACTTCCTTGTGAACACTATCAAGATACTAAATTGACTGATGTACATTTAACATGAAGAGGTTTGCCCTCTCCTTTGCTGCAGCTGCTGAATATTGAGCCAAAGAACATAAGATAGGTGGTAAGGGAGCTGTTTGACTGTATGTTGGAGGCCCTGTTTGTCTCCTTGCCCACAGTGTTCTGCTGTCCATTCTCAACAGATGGGACCTGGTGTATATTACAGTTTTCCCCTGCTGCTACTTCTGACTGCTGCTCTTTGCCTCTCACAAAGCTGGAAAAAGCAGCAGCTGTTTCATAATTTCCCTGTTTGAAGGGAGAAATATTGGAAGGGGAGTGGGGAGAGCCTGAAAGACTAGCCATCTTTTTCACAAAGGACTAGAGAGAAGTGTTGCTCTCATCTCTTTCAAGAGCCAGTATCTCTTCTGAGAACAGATTTCATGTTCAGCAGTGTTCATGCTCCTGGAAATACAATGCATCTTCCTCTGAGGTGAGAGCAGTTGAGAGCTTTAAGCAAATAGCACTGGTTAGTATGCATATCTTTCACTGGAGGAACCTGACTCTGGGCTGCTTTGTTATTGTGGCTAGTTCTGCTCAAAGGCACACCCTCCTGGGAAAGCAGTTTTTAAGTCGAGACTCTGCTGGTGCCAGAGACATAGAAAGGGTTCCCTTAAAGAGATGTGGCAAGACTTTGGCAATAGCCAGCAATTCTCTGCTTGATCGAGGGACATGCTGTAGGTAGCACCTCTGCAGCTAGAAGCTGAATCCTTTTTAGCTTGTTATAATGAACAGATGGCTTGTTAATGTGCTGTGCTATGGCAAGCCATGCTGCTTCGAGGCCTTGCTACCTATCCTTCCATTGCAGAAATCTGCATACAGATTCTCTTTATTCTGGTAACTGTCTGTGACAATGAGTAACTGTTCATACATATGTGTATGTAGGTGCATATTTGTGGTCTATTAACATGACTCTGAGGGGTTAGTGTATATATATGCATACACTGTATGTATAGTATGCTGTTGGATGGTGTAACATGAAATAGTATTGCAATTCCATCAATCTGAATGAAGCTACTGTTTGGCTGTATTTTTAATATACCTAAACTGCTGGAAATGCTTTGGAGAGTAGGTAAATAGCTTCAGGGGAATACTGAAAGACTGCTGTATTCCACTTGGGTTCTGTCTGAAGACCTGTGTCTAGGTGGCTGCAGACAAAGCTCCTGCTAACACTTGCTTGTTTTGGTCTCTGGAAGATAACCAGGAGCATTGCTCTGATTGTGTTCTGATCTTACAGGAGTTGCAGAGGATCTTTACATCAAAGTGCTTAGGAACCCAGGTGGTCCTGGTGTGTGCTGTCTTAGACTGAGGAAACTATTTAAGAAATGAGCTCTTGAGTATGCATGTGATTTCTCTCCTTTCTGACAAGCTTTGGTATTCCTGACAATTGATGGTGGCTCCTTACGGCATTTAAGGGATACTTGAGAAAATTACACTGCCCTTAAAATCTTCTTCCTCTCCCCACATGTCTGTCTTTTTTGGTGTGTGTGGGTGCCTTGTGTTAATTAACATACTTAAGTCTATCACTCTTTTGTTAACTTGAAAACGTGAGGATTATAGCCCTTCTGCCAGGGCTCTGACT
The DNA here is from genome assembly GCA_027560015.1 of Chloroceryle amazona. Classification (NCBI taxonomy): domain Eukaryota; kingdom Metazoa; phylum Chordata; class Aves; order Coraciiformes; family Cerylidae; genus Chloroceryle; species Chloroceryle amazona. The sequence continues at coordinate 145,516 of JANHFX010027071.1, read as the reverse complement.
CAGTAATGAAGGTCTAGGCTTGATACAGCTTCTTTAAAAAATGGTCCTCTCACAGAGTGGTATTTCAGTCCTAGAAAACAGTTTGTTTTATTTAGCATGTACATGGCGGTTGTGCTACTAAGAAAGGGGGAAAAAAAACCCTAGTGCTCATTCTTTGGCAGCCTATTGGGGTTCTTTCTGTTCAGTTCAGCCTAGCCCAGTTGCAGTTTTGCTGTTCTTGTTACTTCCAGCCTGTAAGTTCATCTCATGTAAAGGAGCCTCATCTGTCCTGGAATTACTCTGCCTGCATCATCTTTCAGCTACAGTGATTTGTGAGGGCTAGCAGCTGTTGTATGAACATCTGGAATTTTTACAGTTGTGCCAGAAAATACTGCCTGTTTGTGTATCTGGGGAGCAAAGGGACACCCCAGCACTTTGGCTCCCTTCTGTGTTGGGATTGCTAACACTGTCAGGATCATGTAGCCCACCACAAGTTTTCATTATCCACTGTGAAAAGGTCTGTTGCGTGTTTGCTGCCAGCAAGGTAACATGTCTTGGAAGATCATGGGCTCTTTTAGTATTTTAAAAAGTAAAGCTGTGAGTAAATTAGATGCTTCAGAATGACTTTCTCACTTTTATACCAAGCCAAAAGAACAAGTATCTTGCCCTGTGTTTTTTTTCTCATTCAGTATTTCTTAAAGGACTCTTCAGGCTATGGTTCTAGAACCACAAAGTTTTTATTTCTTAAAAAAACCCAAATATATGTATTCCTATCATCCATAACTCTTAATTCATTGGGATTGCCCCTGGGAAGAGAAATCCACATTTATGTTCAGCCTGTGACTATTTCCACCAATCTAAATGATTAGAGATTGTTGACTTTGCACGTTTGTGAAAAATGGAGGAAAATATTTTAAAGTTTATGACATCTGCCTCAACTTCAAGAGTTATCTTAAGCAGGAAAAGGAAAACAAATTTTAGGCTGACCACAGTAAAGTGAGAAATCCATTGGAAAAATGCCCTATTTAAGAGTCTCTGAAGGTCCTGATGGTGCAGGCAACCTTGGAAGGCAGTTAGGCTGGTATCTGCTCTTAAACCAGTTACTGCAGATAATACACAGTCTCTGTCAAATGATACTTGCTCAGTTTTCATTTTCAAGGTGGCAACACTTTTTATAAAATTGGTTGGCTGTTTAGAGTGGAATTCTTTTTCAGTGAGCAATGGTTTGCTTCTCTTGGGATAGGTAAATGTCCCCACAAGGACTTAGGGAGCTTCATAATGAAAAAGGGTAGAAGAGTGTGGGAGGAGTTGGGATTTAGAAGGGTTTGCTGGAAGCTTTGGTTTTAGTGGTGCTTTGGACTTCTTTGCAATGAACTCTTCTCTTGCGTTCGGTGTTCTTGTTACAAGGATGGACTCTAATGTGATAGTAGAGTGCCTCCTTACAACCTGTTTTTCAGAGATTCTTGGGGAAAGACTGAACCTGGGTACTTTGAACTAAATACTAGGGAGAAGTTTTTGCTAAACAGACTCCTTAACCTTCATTTTAGGTTATCTCAATTTAAAAGGTTTAAAGCCAAATGTGCTACACGTGTGCTACATAGGATTCTCAAAAAGACAGTGGGTAAAACTTCCTGACAATTAGATATTAACTAAACCAGGATGAGATGACCTGAAGGACCTGTGAGCACATATGTCAGGTAGTAAAGTGGTGCTTTTTCAGGTGAGGCGGGCTGATGCTGCGAGACTGGAATCCTATTTAACAAACCAGCTGGGAAGACAATGCCCTTGCAAACCCCCTTTTCGAAAGGAATTAAGACTCCCATACCAATGGCAGAGAATATAGTCTGAACTTTATGTTCAGCTTTCATCTTCCAGGCCTTACACATTCACTCTATCTTCCATCAATACAAAATTTTTCAGATGAGACATGTATTATATTGTCAAGTAGTAGAGAAACAGAGCCTTCTTTGTATTTACTGTCTTGTGCTGTTTTGTCTGAGAAATTCTGGGGAAAGATGGAAAAGATGCCTTTTTCTGGCTTAGCAGCTGCACCTTCATTGGCATTACGTGACTTTTCCTTGGAGACTAGGCAAGGATTTCCCAGCCGCGAGAGAAAAGCCCAAAGAGGTGTTCTGCCTGTTCAAGGAAAGGGGCCATGATTCTGTTGTACTGGTAAGCTGCATTGTGTCAGAGTTAAAACCATCTGATTTTTAATGGCTGTCACAATTTTTCTGAAGTTATCAAATACCTCTATGGTAAAATGAGAGTAAATAAGCTGTCTGACTCTCAGCTACCATTTCCCAAATGAACCAATGGAAGTATTTAAATGAACAATGGGGCCATAAACCAAGCAAGGCTTGATAGACTGTGGCTTTTTGGCCAACATGGGATTCCTATTCTGTTCTAAGTCAGAGCCTATTTTGGTTTCTCACTGTTGGATGCTTTATGGCAAGAGATCTGAGCCAGTGCTTCCTAAACAGCTGCTCATACAAGAGCTACTGTGTATGGACAGACCAGAGTCAGCACTGCAAGTGTGTGACCCCTGACTAGTGTTTCAGTCACCCATTCAAGCAACAGATAAATACCAAACTAAAAATAGCAAGTCCAGGGCCCAGGATAAATATTTTCAGTCACCTACATAACAGGCTTTTTTTGAAAACTTGTTAAAACACAGGATATCATGAAATTAATTTCCTAAAAAACCACAACCCGCTAAGTACTGTATATGCATATTATTTTTTTTACTTTTACAAAAGCCCATTTAGCAGCTAATTAGAGGCAAAGTTACTCCTGTTGATTCTTTGCAAACTATTTACTTATCTGTAATATAATAATAATTAAAAGCTGAGAGGGAAAATATTCTTGAACAGGAGAGATGGAAAATAAATGGATCTGTTATTTACCTTTATTGGCTAAGGTGCCTGCACGAGAATCCAGTACTGTTTATGGAGTTGCAGGCTGTATCCACCCATACAGTTGCCTTCCTGGTGCTGATGGGAGAATGCAGCCAGTGAAATGTGTCAGCCAGCGCATGCTGGATCCAAGGGCATCCAAGTAAAATGGCACAGCCTTCTGAAAAAGCACAGAAGTCTCCTAGCCAAGAAAAGTTGATGGGTGTGTTGGTGATCAACAGTAGGCAGTATGTTTGCTAGGCAAGCCCTGCCTCAACTTAATTGGCAGAAGCTGAAGTGTAGTAAAACCCCTGTTTAGCTTTCCTAACACATTCTTTCAGTAGCAGCTTTTGTGGCCCTGCTAGCAAGTGGAACAGAGAACTGTGGAAAGAGTACCAAGGTTTCTTCAGGGACAGTTTTAGAGCATTTGACTGAGGACACAATGATGTTCTTCTATGATCTATATGAACGCAGAGGTGTGTCTAACAGTAGTGGTCACATTGATGCAGAGGCATACAGTAAATTTTAATGGCTGGTTAGCCCTTACCGATTAAAGAGAGCCCCTGACCTCCATGTGAAAATACTGTTGCCATCACTCTCAGGTGTAGGTAGGTCACAATCTACATGGAAACAGCTTGTGTTAATTTTGATTTTTTTCTGTTACAAGTTCCTAATATTAAAAAGTGCTAGCTTCAAGTAAATATGTCACTGTTTTTTCAACTGCTTGCTCTGTTGTTGTATGCTGAGTGGTACTATGTTTCATTCACAGCCTTGTTTTGGCATGACCATGTGGCACTAAGGCAGTTCAGGTGTCCTGTGCAGCATATGGCTGCAGTGCAGCAGAACACAGTAGTAGGTCTGGATTTTCTATTATTCCAGGTCCAAAGCCCATTAGTTGCATAGCATTTCTCTTGGGTTGTACTCTGAAATTGGCTTTGACTCCTTTTTGCCAAGTAACTTGACTTTGGCGAATGGTTTTGCATTACTTGTGCCTGTCTTGCTGTACTTTAGCTTCCCTTTTTCCTCTTCCAGGTGACTTTTGACACAGTTGGCTGTCTTACTTTCCCCCCACTGCTTAAGCAGCGTAAAATGTCATAAGTGCTAACCATGTTCTGATGTAAGACCTAAGCAGCTGCCTTTAAATTTAGTGTTTGGGCAGCCTGTATCTATAAGGAGTTTGTCTAGAGGAAATCTGGTGTGTTGCCATCATCTTTCTGCCCTTGAGCCTTCTAATTGAAGGAAAAGCAAGACTGCAGTGGCATCTGCAAAGACAGCAGCTGCCTCTGTGTCAAGTATTAATGCAGGCAGGCTTGTGTTCTGGGAGATGGTGGAGATACTCAGTGAAGCTGAGTGAGGACCTCTGGATGTGGAGGTTCTTTCCCTATCATCTTTCACAAAGTCTTGCCTATAAAGGGAGCTTTCACATGAATTGCATTGAGAGATGATGTTCTTATCCCTGCCTGTAACCTTGATCCCTTCATCCTGACAGAGGCACACTGAGTGAAGTGAGGACACAACAGAGTTGCTTCTTTTCCTATCACCAAATTGCCAAGACTGTGCTGTTGCTATTTTGGTGTATTTGCATGCTACTTTCTAATAAAAATTCAGGGCTGCATTTACTGCTTTAGAGGGGCTGACTCTTTGAATGCAACTTGTAATAGGAATAGCATCTGTCCACTTCATCTGCTTTAGTGGCTTATGAGCTGAGAGGCTGCTCTATGGCAGTGCCAGCTTGAAACAAACAACAGTTTACAGTGGCCGAGGGAAGAGAAAGCGTTAGCTTGGGTAATGAGATGGAAGAACTTGGTTTGAGTGAATGTTCCTCCTGTGCTTATTGAAAATATCAGTTGTCATTAATTGCTTTAATGAGGCTCATAACTAGAATTTTAAGTGTTTTGTGTGTGCTGTGTAGTTCATCACTTTGTTAGTATATTTTTTTCATTTCCACTTGCATTCTGAAGCTGCAGCTGTATAACTCTGGGCATGTATTGGACACTAAGATGCTCTTATACTTACGGGATTCCCAAATATTGTTTTAAACTTGTTTTGCACCATTTTTTTATAATCGTTACTAAGGAAGTTTGAACTGTTCTTGGCTATTGATAAGTAAGGCTAAGATGGAGGATTAGTGTCCCAGTTTGCCTACGGCGATATCCATATCAAGGGGTTGTACTGCGTTGTCTGAAATTCCTTCCTTCCTCCCACCACACAAAACCAAGCCACCAATCTGTGACTCCCATGATTTATGCTTTCTAGTCAGCTTGCAAGAGTCCTGGCTGACAGTTTCTGTTGTCAGAATGTAACTCAAAAGGAGTGTGTCTGTGGTATTCGACTGCATCCCCTTAAATTTCAAAAATCTCTAAACCTGTCACTGTGGAGGCTGGCTGAATCCAAACTTTGGGTCCCCCCCTTGCCTGTTAGGGACATATTACTCAAACAGGTCTGCTACCTGTATAACAGGAAATTATAATGGGGATGATGATCAATATGGAGGAGGCCAAGCTACTTAGAGGCTGCCCTTATACTTGAGACTTGTCTTTTTTCTTTGTGTCTTTCTTGGCTAGCTTTCCCCCCTTTCATAGCCTTCAAAAAGGAATAAGTGATCGTGAATATTCAAAAATCCTAAGTGTACTAGCCATTAAGAAGATATTCTCACAGGATCCCTCTCCTCTGTCTGTTTTTTTTGCATTTTGGCCAAGGAAACCACTTGCTTCAGTGTGCCATGAGCTAGTGTTTTTTAAACTAGAGTTAACTTTAGGACATCTTGCAGTTTCTTTTTATAGGCTTAGTATTTTTCACCAAAGTGCTTGCAAATGGTTTGCAAATGACCAGCATGTTACTGTTACCTTGTGATAGTAAGTTTTGCAGCCTTATATACTTTCTTGAAGTATGTGTAGCTGACAGTACTGCAAAACCTGTGAAGAACTACCTCAGGAATAATATCTGAGCTGTAGACCTAAAGCTAAAGAAGGAGCCTTAGTCTTTGCTTTTTTCTGTGCTCATTGGTGGTCAAGATCAATCTCGTTGCTCTTTGAAACTTCAGTTGACAGGACTCATGTTTTCACAAGTCATTTGTTGATCAGTTGCTTGAAGTGTGATGTGTATGGACATATTGATATATTGAAGGTATGTGTTAGAAAGGGAGAGCTTGGAGAATGCAAAGGGTTCCAGTTGCTGTCCTATCCTTCACCCAGTTGGTGTTGTCCTTTTAGACTTTATAGACCTAAGGTTATTTCTGCAAATCTGTATTTTGAACTGAATGTGCTAGAAGCGTATATTTGCTCATGCTGGGATAAGGAGAAGAATAATAATTTTCTAACCATGCTGTTTCACTGCAGGCTGGCTAGGTGTCAGGATGGGCAAATTCATCAATAGCCTAAGAAGCATGGCAGTATCCTTTTAAACATGTAATACTGTACTTTTTGTCTCTGGGTACACACATGCCGAAGTTGCATACTGAAATAGGTTAGACTTTAGACCTGGGAGCCTTAGAGTGTTCCCTGGTTTCAGACATGAATGTTCAACACATCTCTGTGATCTCCTTGGAATAAGATGTGTTCTTTCTAATAGAAGCTTCAGGCTATTTACTCACTCAACTACTAACCAACATAGGGTGAATTGGCAGACACCATGAAGCTTTAGCTAGCTCTTTCTTCTCTGAGCCAGGTGGATGTGGGTAAGCTTTGGTCTGGAAATCTGATTACTCTGTTAATAAACTGGCACCTGAATGTAAATAGTCTGCCAAAACATGGTTTATTCTGTGTCTGAAAGCTGCACTAATGCAGCTATAGTTTCTGGACCATGCAGTTTGTGCACACTGGCTGAGCAATCTAAAGTCCAGTTGTACCTACTTGTGCAGACACTATCACTGTACGCATGTCTGTCCATCTTTCTCATATATCTTAACCTTTCCTTGGGGCTTTGTTACATGATATTACCCTTGATTTAATGTCTGGAAAAAGCAATGTTAAACTTGTCCAAATTTAAATAATCTGAACCGAATCTTTCTCTGAAGAGATTTGCAGTAGGGCCTGTCTCAGTTGGAGTGTCTTGGAAAGATTTTTAGGTAAGAGTTCCATTGTTATGGTGTTGAGACTAAAATCAGGCGGAAAAAAAGAAATTATTCCATATTGCATTGAGGACTTTGAACAGCTTGGTTGAAACTCTAGTATCTGATGATGGAAACTTAGGAAGGAGGGGACTTGCTTTGTTTCAGAGATGCCTGTGGCCAGTTTATGAAAGTTTTCTCAGCTTAATTAAACATCTCCTCCTTTCACCTGTGTTTCATGTGCCCAAACTTGCTAAGGTTTGGCAGGAAGCTCAAAGATTGTCTTATGTGAACAGGCTTCCTCTATAGGGAACTAGGAGGGGCTGGGCTCTTGCAGTTCTTGTCAGGGAGCCCAGCCCTGGTCACAGTGCCTGGGAGCAGAGTCGCTCCTTTCTCTGCTTGCAGTGGTCCCTCCTCCGGCCTTCAGCTGAGGAGAGGGCATATGTAGGAAAGAGGTGGAAGCAATACCACAAAAAATAGGAGCAGAGGAAGTAGGACTTTGCAGGAACCAAGCTGTGATAGTAAAAGCTGAGGACTCGGTTTTTAAAAGGAGAAGCAGAGGGAAATAGGTACTTAGGGACAGAAGTTAGACTGCTGCTCTGTGGATGCAAGAACTGGATCTGGGTCTCATAAGACTTCTCCATGCTCTACCAGCACTTTCAGGGGCCCTTGTTGTGTTTATAAAGTGTTACCTCCCTCTAGTGGTGTGTGTGCAAGGCTATGGGCACAATCCCCTGCTTGCTTCAGTGCTGAGGGTAGATCAGATATAGACTGTATAGGTAAAACACCATGTCCTTGATTTTTCTCCAGCCATTCATACCATGTCATGTAGATACAGATGCACTAGATGTTCTTGTGACATTCTAGGCAACTTGCATGAGCCATTTTGTTGTAAGGTGGTCACTTAGTGTCCTTCCCTTTCTGGGTATTTACCTGGATCCATGTGATGTCAGGCTTGAAGACGGGCTCAGCACAGTACAAGGTTTCTGTAAATAGCAGCAATGCCACAGGTAAATTATGGTTATTCATCATTTACTCAGAACAAGTGGACAAACCTGGAAGCTTTGCCTTTAATGTCTCTGCACTTTTTTTTTAATGCACATTCATTGTTTAATGAATGAGTGATGAAGAAAGGTAGACTTAGTGTTGGTGGAAGAGGCTGCTGCTCTGGTTAGAACAGCCTGGGCACAACACAGGCTTTTCTAACTCAGAGCCAAGGCTGGCTGGCCTGTGCTCAGGGCTGTGAGCCTCACAGTCTGTGTTACCTTTTGAGATTTCACGTTCAACTGACTGGTTGATAATGAGAAAAGTGTCTGATGCGGGAGAAAATTGTATGCAACTACATGATAAGGGTTGTGTTGTACTGGGAGCAGCACCCTAAGTATGTTTACTGTCAACTGTGCAAATTAATATTCACTGTTGCATGAACCATTTTCCCTGGACCAAAAGAAATGGGGGATTTTTTTTTGCATGTCGTAACATTAGATCATGGCTGCTGAGGCATTACTGCGTTCATATTTTAGAAATGGAGAAAACTTATGGTCATTTAGCAATTGGGTTGTACCACTGAGAATTTTTGTTCCTACTGCAAGTGTTCCCAACCCTGGCACTTCTGAGTCTCTTGCTGTAAGTAACATATTTTCCTAATCTTCTGTTCTGGTACCAATCAATAGACATAAGCAGCCTTTTTGTGTTGCAGTCAGCTTTACTTCAGCTGTTATATTTTGACTCTCCACTTAATGAGGATTAGCTTTAAGTCAAAGAGCTTTCTTTGATTCTAGAGTAACTTCTGATTGCTTACACTATTCTATTTATTCTCACTTTTACCTACTTTTGCCCTGACCTGTAAGGCCCCCAAAACAACTCAATGCTTCGAAGTGAGGAACAGATGGGTTTTTCCTTTGTTTCATACAAATGACTATTTGTTGGTATTCCATAAAATTCCATGGTAGTTCCATGTTGGCAATTCATCCATAATCTCGCCAGTTTACACACACCCAGTGATTTTTGGTACTTTTATTTATTGTTCTGAGACTTAAACCATTGTCTTGTATTGGGGCATTGCTATCCATATCTGCAGATGAACTTGTTAAGAGCTAAGCATATATTTTAAGAATGTCTCTTTTTAAAAAAAAGTTTTCATCTATTAAATGGATACTCCTGAAAGATATGGTCTTATTTTCTAGTTTGGTTTTGATCACTTTGGCCATCTTCCTGGACTTTGAGAGAAATCCCTGATTCATATGGTCTGAAACTTTCATGCGTCTGAATTGCATGGTTTTCTTTCTCTCCTTTTCCTTCATGGTTTTTTTCCTCTTTTATTGTCCTTTCAAGTGGCTTCCAAACTCACTACACAAATGATGACTAGCTTTTTCTTCCTGTGCTTAACTTTTGCAAACTTAAAAGCTAAAGTCAAAATCAAACTTGGTTCATTATTTGCCAGCACTGCGAATGAGCTGATGCACAGTGAATGGGCGGTGAGGATGAGCAGTAACAGACCAGTTTGAGAGCTGGGTTTGTAATGAGGAGTTATCCATAGGACAACTATTGCCCTTAAAACTTAAAAGCATCAGATAAAATTTTAATTAAATACTTGTAACAATGTCAGATCTGCTCTTGCTGTGTTGGAGGTTCTGTCCTCAGGCTCAGCAGACTAGTGTGCAGGTGTTCTTCAGCTGCCCCTGCAAAATTTAGCCCTTTGGCTTTAGGCTTCTGTGGGAGATGGTTTCAGAAGCTGACAGACATTTTCCCTGGTGTCTCTAGGAGATGATTGCATGTTTCTGTTCCATTTCCTGTTGGGGCTGTGGTCACCTTTGCCAGAGGCTAAATAGCAAACAGTTGAAGAGGTTGTAAAGTCTTAACCTGCTACAGCTATTTACTACTTAATGCATGTCTGTGCTTTAAGATATTTTGCCAATAGCCTGCAAAGGATTCGTGCAACCTAGATAACTACGGGGCTGTCTCCCAGTGCAACGTTGAATTTAAGTTGCAGTAAATAGCACGGAAACTAACTTTGGTGATATTTTTGGACTTCTAAATACTCAAGAAGAAACTAGCTCCTGTCCTGACTACATTGTTAATGTAAAGTGGAGAGGGTGCTTAAAAGGACAGTGTGTCCACCCTCCCTTCCCCCAACTGTTTTAATTGATGGCTGTTCTGTTTTAGCTTTTCTGGAGGCTGCTTGTTGTCAGCATGCTTCTTGTGGTGGTTCCCCCCATCATCTGCTATTTACAGCACTGTGTCTCCCTCTCTCTGAAGCAGAATGTGGCAGTGCTTTGGTTTTCTTGAACAGTTTCATGACACTAACAAGACCATTGAAATACCACCCTTTAGCTATGCACAGCCTCTTTTGGGCTTGCCCCAGCCTAATCTGGATTTAGCTGCTTAGTTATAGTAGGATCAACCACACTTATCTCACCCATAAAAGCAGGCAAACAGAAGACATGACTGTTTCTTCTGTCCTTTGTCATTACAGTTGTTGTGGAGTGGTCAAGCTCCTGACCTAAGCACATGTTTTTCATGCCTAATGTAAAACTTGAGATCAGGCAGGCACAGTTGTTCAGATCAGGGAAAAATACTTCATGTTCACTCAGCCAAAAATAAGAGCAAGAGTTACTTACCTTTTTGGGCTTCTCCCTCCGTTTGTGTGGGGTATCAGGGTTCAAATCTGCTGTGACGTGAGGAAGATACGCATGATATTTTACAGAAAATGTAACTTAATTGCATGCTTGTATGTTAGAAACAACTATAGCCCCTAGTTTCTGAAGTATTCCTTGTTTATTTTTTATGTCTTTCCTTGATATAGAGGAGCTGAATTACCTCTTACACCAAAGCTTCAGTGAATTATTGGTACAGTTGCCCTCTTGGCTGGTGTCAGTGTTAACCCTGAAGATGGAGAAAGTTGTTTTGTAAAACAGAGTGAAGAGAGAAACAAGGATTTCTCCCACATGATTGATACCATTCAGAATAAAACTAACTTTTCAGGACTGATCAGTTTCAACAGTATGATCACAAGAAGGCAATACATACCTCGTAGGGAATTCCTCCTCAGTGTTACCTTTTGACATCATTCTGGTTTGTCAGGATGCTGTTCAGGGAGGCCAGAGTTCAAAATGTGTATCTGAGAAAATAATGCTGAACAGCACTTCTGAGTGCAGGTGGATGCACAATTGGATCTTACACAGGCCCATGGATGCATATTTTGATAAGTTTACAGTATTAATGGTAACTCCAGGCATTCTATCTTAAAAGTATTTATAATGAGCTGCTTAAATAAAATGTTCAGGAGGCTTACTGTCTGTCTGATGAATTTCTGGTTCTTAGTGTGATATACGAATTAGTGTAGAGTTGTGATAGTAAGCTAGTAAGTGCATCACTGTTGTGAATTAATCTTTCCAATTCGGATGGCTTTTACTGAGTATCTTTATAGCCTGTGGAAGACTTCTCCTCTTTCTTCGTGTTGTTTAAATTGCTAATGAGCCTATAGCATTTGGTTAGAAGTTCCCTTATTGCCAGATTGTTACAGTAATTAGTATTATGATTCATCTCAGCAAATGTCTGCACTTGCTTTCTGACTAAAATGCATGCCGAAGAAGAGTGAACTTGTTAATTGGGTGAAGGCTTTGCTTCATGTATTTTTATTAATCGGGTCTGACAGCCTGCCTGGCTGTGCTGTCATGCTCCTGCACGCTTCCTTGCAGAGGTGGGGAAGCCCAGAGCTTCATTCGTCACACTTAAATAAATGTTGAACACTAGGCATTTTAGCTAGAGCTTCTGATAGAGGTAGTTGTTTGTCACTGTAGTACTTAACTCTTGTCAGATCAAACCAAGCTAACTTGTTATCTTTTTTTCTAAAGTTTGGACTCTTTTACCGAGTAGTAAAGAGTAATCTTGGTGTTACCTGCAGCAGTTGCTGTTGGAGCTGTTAAATAATTTCACAGTTGTTGAAACTTTTGCAAATCACTGTAACAATCACATTTTTGTCGAAATGCTTCTTTACGGGTTCTTCAAAAGTGGTGGTGGGGTACAGGACTGTTGCTGCTGATAGCTCTTGTTCCTTCATCTTGACTCTCAAATCCCCTGACTCTCCTCCTTGGATACTTTCAGGTCCCTGTTTTCATTCAGGAGGTGCCAAGGTGATGCAGCACCAGTGAGCTGTTTGACTGTGTATTTGGGGAGGACAGACTTGCAGTGCCCATGTGTTGGCTTGGATGAAGCAGAGGTGTAGGAGGAGCTGCATCTCAGTTGCACTGGGCCACTGTGAGGGTGGGACTTGGAGAGAGGCTGAGACTTGTGTTTTGAATGTGCAGTGTGGTGCTGCTTTACAATTCTGAAGTTCCTTTTATGATGAGAAACCAAAAAATGGCCAGCAGATTTTTTTTTTTTGGTAATGGTTATCTGTGGGGGATTAATTCTTACTGGGATTCCAGAGCTCAGACATCCTTCAAAATGAGTGAACTGCTGCTATGACTTGGGGAACAATGTGTCAGAGGTGTTGTGGAGGTTTAAAAAAAAAAATTAAAAAAAATCTTTGCCTTACACTTTGTGCTTCACTGCAGGTACTGGAAATCTGAGTTCTTTTGATGGGCATATATGTCATCCTTGTAAGCTAACTTTAATCAAGGGAGATCTTCCATAGAGAAACCAAATAAATAAGACTGTTTTCAAAGCAATTTTGTGTCTTGCTGCAGCTTTTATCTACTTCCTTTTCTGTGACCTCCTTCATCCTCTTGCCCAGTGCTGTGAGAATAGCATGACTTGTGCTGATGGGCATGGGTTATAACACAACTCCTGCCTGTAAGGAAAGGGCTTAAGAGCTGTCACCTCCTGTGTGGCCGAGGTTTGGCCTTCTGCTGGCCTGGGAGCAAGGAGTCAAGCCACCATCCCTTACTGATTTCCTTCTTGTCTTACTCCAGGCACATGGAGGTGTGTGCTATCAATAGGCTGCTTTTGAGGTTAGTTAAAAGATGCCTCTATTGACTAAGTGGGAATTTTTGCATTTCAGGAAGAAGAGATGCCAGATGTAGAAATTGACATTGATGACCTTCTTGATGCAGCCAATGAAGAAGAGCGAGCTCTCAAATTGCAGGTAATTTTCTAATTTTAAACTGGAACGTGGCGGAATTATTGCATCTGGGTCCTTATCTTGTATTTGATTGAATTCTCTAAGTGTAGAATTAGAACTGAAGTTCCTAGTTAGAAGTTTATCATAATCTACTGTACTGTACAAAGGCAAACAAAATGCTTTAGGATAAAAAAAAATCTGGAAGGTTGGTGATAAGAAGAGTAAGATAAAAGAATCCAGTAATAGAGGGAGATTTGCTGAAACAGATTAGACAGATTCATTCTAATTTTTACAGATAGACAAAATAAAGAACAGAAAGCATAGAAGAATAGAGAACAGTCACATTGAAAAAATTATGTATCTGAGAGGCAGTTAAGATAACTAGGTGATATATGTGATTTACTGCAGCAGCAGAAATACACGTGTGCATATAGTGGTCAGAAATCCTCCCTTGTCCTTAGGATACTGGAAATTGTTTCTCTGTCTATAGTAGCTAGGAATTGGAACCCATTAAAGTTACCTTGGAGTAACTTCTCTAAAAGCTTGAGGAAGGGATAAGATGGTCAGCAACAGGAATTAGTAGGGAAGTTCAGAAGCTGTCTGAAATTATACAATTTCATTATATTATACAATTATATTATTGTACAATTCAAACTAGCTCTTCAGTTCTCTGAAAGGAAGAATGAGGAGGAGAAGAAAAGAAGCATTATCTTGACATAGATGTATGTATCTCTAAGATATAAAACCAAAATGAGGGTCTCTAATCTTTTCAGTTGCATTAAGAGAAGGAAACCTGCCCCAGAGCAGTAGTTTACTCTCAGCTCACTTCTGGGAGGTGACTGTTGTTTAGGTGCCCTGCATCTGATTTACAGTGCCAGTTGTAACCTTTTTCTCAGTGCCCCCTGCTCAGCCACAGAGACATAGGCTGTGGCCTCAGGCTGTTTACTTACCATTCATAAATAGATTAGGCAGATGCAAAGCTATCTGCTTCAGCTGCCCTGCTAGGAATGTCTGACCTAGCTAATGTCTGTATTTCTGCATTACCAAGATGGTGGTGCCCTCACTGAAAGCTCTTTCACATGTGTATTGCTGGGAGACATGTTCTTGGATTCTCCTCAGTTTTTTTTGGAGAGAGGGAGTTTGTAATTTCTGAGCTGCAGGAAGAAGCCATCATTTCTTCCCTGTTGCAAATCATTCTGATCCACCTAGGTGCCAAAAGTGACTTGCTATATAACACTTGGTTTTCAGTAGCATCTTCATCCAGTGGTTCCTGGTTTTGCTCCTTTTCTTTCTGTAGTCCCTTGCCAGGTTTCATACTGGAGACTTGTTTATGTACACTGTTATTCTGTATTGGAACTGACGCTTTCATGTTTTTGCTTCTAGGAAACTCTTGTGGATTGCTACAAACCAACAGAGGTAAAAAGACTTTTCTTAAATACTATTCACTTGTGAGAAGTGTAGCTATGTTCAAGCTAAAGTAACTTTTTTAATACTTATGGTAAAGTTAATATAGGTATATTAATAGGAGGCTGATGGGTTTGGGGCTTTATATCTTGGCAATATTTGTGCCTGTTAGTTGACTACGGTAGGAACAGGATCGGGTCCTGTGGAGGAACTGCTGATCATTCCAGCTGAAGTATCAATATTGTCTTCTGTCACATCCTTACTGACTTTTACTTAAAGCTAACATGTTACAGGAGAACTAAACACAATTCTCACCATATGGTTAAAACCCTACCATATTTGCATGAAATATCAACTTGAGAGATAGACTGTGTGCTCTTCAATGCAAAGGCATTTATTTTTTTTCTCTGATGGTAAAATTGGTTAATCTGGGAACTGTTATGTACACATGCAGCTCAGCTACTTGTTTTTGTGAGTGGACTTACAGTTCTGGGATAACCTGAAGTAGCAAAATTTAGTTGAGAGTACAACTTTCAACTTGAATATTCATTAAGGTGTCCAGTGCCAGTATAGCCTACTTCTCATACAGTTGTGTGTGCTTTCTAGGAAGAGGAAATAATTGTAACAAATGTGGACTCGCTTTTTAAAATGGAAGTCTAGGTTGTGGGTCAGTTTCTTGATTTAGTTTATAGAGTCAGTGTTTTCCCACCAGTGACTGCTTCACAGTACTTAACAAAGTAGGTGGCTCACAGGATTCCCTGAGCCAGAGACCCTTCAGCTGTGTGTGACTTGAAGCCAGGTGTTTGGTTTTTGAAGCAAGGCTGCATATGGCTTGTTTCCTCTGACATCTGCAGCTGTAACCACTTAAACTACTAAGGCTGAAGTATAGTCAGGCTTTCAGGAAGAAGTACTGGTACAGTTAAACAGACACCTTCCTGTCCATCATACTTTTTTATCCAAGGCTTTTCCATTTTTACTGATTCCTATGGTAGATTGAGAGAATTCTTCAGAATTCTATTAGTTTCCGGTACTAACTTTTTGATAGTGCAGGGAATTGACCCAGAAAGACTTGCTTGGTAACCCTTTTATAGCTTGGTCTGTGACTGTACCTTTTGTATTACTAGCTGTAAAGAAACCATCTCCCACTTTGGAGATGCCAGGCAAAAAAAAATAAATAAATCAAATCTCCAGATATCTCACAGTGGTAATGCTATGCAACACTGCCAGGCTCCTCCAGCCTTCTCTCAGCAAGTGCCATTGAACCTTAGTTGCTCTTTATAAGATAAGTTTGAAGACCGATAGGGCATGTGGAGCCTGACATGGTTCTTGTCACAGGCTAGCCAGAGGAAGTGGGGGTCATAAGTAGGCAGGAGGAACAAGTTGCCAAGAGTTCAGCAGCCACTTGTGCTGACTTACCTCTGTGTTACCTGAGGGTGGTTGAGGAAGGCAGAGAATCAAATAATTACCCTTTTTCCTCCTCCATTGAACATGTAATATGAACTATTTTTTCTTGCTCTGAAGCTTGACACTTAATACAAGGACAAATTTCAGAGCTTCTATAAGGGTGTGACAGATGTGAGTTTTCCCCTGGAAACCTGGATCATAGAGCTGCAGAAAATATTTTTGCCACACTTTTAAGCTGGCATGGCAGTTCACAGGAACCAACATCCTGGACATGTATGCGTGTCTGACTTTGAGGCACTTGGATCAAGGTGAGATTTTAATACTAAACTTGTGTTTTGTCTCTTCAGTCCTCTGCTGATGGGATGGAGGCAGCTTTTTCACCTGGGATAATATTCATTTTCCTTGACAAACTTTTGATACAGCCAAACTGAGAGGAGAATTTAATCCACTTTTCTGTGAGGATAGTTGCCAAAATTGAAGTAATTTCCCAGGACTGCTTTCACAGCAGCAGCTTTTATTCATCTGTAGCATGATGAGCCTAGTAATACTGCATGGCTGCTAACTTAGGCTGCTTAAAAATAGTTTGCAGATGGCAGGTTAAAAATCACTAAGAGGAGCCTTTAAGCTGGCTTAAATGTGTTATATGAGGATCTACACCCTGTCAAGAAAATCTGCAATCCTTTCGTATTTGCAGAGCATTCAAAACTATTGAGGTAATTGGTTTGTGGAAGGATTTCTAGAAGGCTTGTGGAGAGTGGATGTGAGCTGTTGGCATTTTTCCTCACCAATCAAATGCAGTCAGTCAGGTGCACTAAGGATTTTAGCATCAAGAGTTATCCAGCTGGAAAAAGGCAGTTATCCTGAACTAAGGAAAAATTTGTAATAAACAGAACATGAGGAAAAAATAGTACAAGTAGAAAGCTTAACTTGAAGCTCTTGCCAATCTGTTTGGAAAACCAACCAACCAAAAAAAAACCCCAGACAAACCCAAATGTGTATCTGAAGTCAGTTTTGCTTAGGGTCTTCCAGTTAGACTAAAGGTTAACAAAGGACTGCAGGTTTTTTTGCATACATTCTGGATTGACTTTTCATCTAAAGAAGCAGAGTTATCCAAGTCGCTTCTAAGGTGGAAGGACTTCTCAGCCTGTTTAATAAATTGGCCAGATAGCTGTTCCTCATAAGTTACTGTCAGCCACTATGAAACTTCTAATGGATATAGAGCACATTCAACAGTCTAGCTATGAAATTTTAAAAGCTTTTCGAGGTAGCAGTTACAACTGTTTTAATTTGTATGGAAATATGCTTAATGTGGGAACCTTATTGTAAAGAGTCATGTACCTTACCTAAACAAGGCAACTATATGTTAATCAGGAAAGTGCTCACAGTCAGTATGATTTTTTTTTTGGTGCTATTTAAGCTTATGTTAATGATCCTTAAATTAAAATGTTGATTTGCTAATTGAGAATCATATGCAATGTGACTGTGTCATCCAGTCATTAAAAGTTAGTTTTGTAAAATGTTCCAGAAACTAAAAATAATTTCTGGGCACAATTTGCCAACTTGTCTGCTTCTACAATCATAATAATTAAAAGGGGGGGAAGAACCAAACCAAAAAACCAACAGTGGCAAAGAGATACATTTAGTAACTAGCAAACTGTTAAGTACATGTTTTTATTGGTGTGAATCATTGTAATATGTGACTTGTATTTATACTTTATGTACTGTTACTGGAGCCATAATCTTCTTGCTCTGTGTAGCTAAATTGCACTTATTGAAGAGGAGTTCAGTAGCTACCTGACTCAAGGCATAGGCTTTGGGATCTCAAATCTGGGCAGTACCTTGACACATGATGATTGTCTTCCCACAGTGCAAAATTACAGTGCTCAAAGTATTCTTCATACAGTTCACACTTTCTCTGCTTCCCCTTCTCTCTTCTGTTACTATCATACCTAGTTCAAAAGCAGTACATGTCAGGTAGCCTTGACATAAAGCTTGATGTAAGAGAACAGGAATTCATTTTTAGGACTGCACAAACTTAAAGGGTATGCTATCTGCAAAATCAGTGCTGTAACTGAATCTTGCATCTGAATTTTTGTGGTTGAAAAGGAGCAGGGAGCAGCAGCATCCTCCTGCATCATCCATGTGCCAGAGCAGCCAATGCTTCACTCAGTGCCATGTGTTGCCTGTGGAAAATCCCACTCGGATCTTTGTCAAGTTGCTGTCTTGGTTTATGTGATGGAGTATCTTAATGCAGGTCACGGGGAATTGTGAGTCTCATGTAAGCTGTGAATCTAACAAAGAATTTTAAAAGTAATCTGTAATCTTGATGGTAGGGTTTTGATACTTGACAATAGGCTTTTATTTAGAATAGGAAGACTGTTGTGGACTTGAAATCAATGAGGTCTTGTCAAGACATTCTTTGAAGGAGGCTGATTAAGTCTGTGTTATTGTATCTCTGGTCTTTGTAGCAGAAAGGCCACCCATTTAGACTGGGCTTTAGAGAAAATCTAAAATGTTTGTGGCTGATTTGTGTTAGAGCTTCTGCTAGTGGAACTGCAAAAGTTATGACAAGAGAAATAACAAGGAGACTCTGAAACTACTATTGGAAAGAAATCAAATAAATGGGTGATTTTTATGTTTACTGACTCTGAAAGATACAGTTGAGCTACACGCTGTCTGCAGATAACTAACCTTTGAAGAGAACCAGATAATTAGATTTGGGGTTTCTTTGCTGCTTTCTTTTCTCATAGAAAAATAAAAAGCTTCAGGCAAATGGGCTGGGGATCTTTCCCACTCAGGCAGAAGTAAATCTATCCAGACCATCTTGTTAGTATGATTCTTCACTCAGTGCAAAATGGGAGAAAATGGAGATAAAGCTGCATCATAAAAGAAAGTTGTTGTGCTGGGAACTTCTAATTAATAACAATTTTCAACGTGATTTCCAAACTATGTTAAATTGTCATACTTATTCTCTGGAGAATTTGGGCAGAGATTTTAGTCGCTAACCACTCAGTTACTTCAGTGGCTGGGCTATTTCAGCAGCTTTTAACACCGTTTTAAGAAAGGTAGAGATGAGTTTGCTTAACTGTATGTTTCCACAAGTTTATTTCCTAGATGGATTTTTTTTTGTCCTACTATGTTATGAATTTCAAGTTAATGCTACTATCTTTTAAAAAAATACTAATGTTAAGGCAGCAGTATGTATGATACCCATTTGAAGCCAAAGTAATTGTTTCCTGAAGCCTCGGTATTGCTTTAAATTTGGATAAGCCTAGGAGCTCACAGACATTTATTACAGTTCAGATGAGGGTGGTAAAATATTAAGCCATGGTGACTATATTATGTGTCCATATTACTTGAAGTCAAATAGGATACTTTGTAGAGAAAAATGTTAAACATGCATATTTAAAAGCAATGTGGACAGACAGTTCAAGAAAAATGTGATTTCTTGTTCATCTGACCACTCTGAATTCAGCAAATCAAAACTATTTATGTTCCTGCTGAGATCTGCCCTATATTGTACTACAGTGTCGGAGGGAATTAAGATTGCATGTTTTCATTTTGGCAAGTACTCACGAATACAGCTTGCAAATACCCACAGCAGTATTATAAGAATAGCGGAGCAAATGGTGATTGACAAAAATAAGCCGTGCTTGTTTACATGCTGCCCCACTGGAAAATAACTGGATTGCATGTCTTGACTATAGCTAAGCTTTGTGGTATATGGTCAATGCCCTGCACAGGTTTCACACAGAAGATGAACTACAGTGTGTTGTCTTCCTCTGGGCACTGATGGTGCCATGGCCTCACTGGAGAGGCCATGCTGATAGGATTATCCAGTGAGGCTAGAGAGATGCTGCACCTGTTCTTGATAATAGAAAGCAGCTTCTTGCTGGATTGAGCCTGTGTGGAGGGAAGGCATTTGGCAGTAGTGTTCTCTTTTTTTATATTTTTATTTTTTATTCAGATGGTGATTTTGAGATATTGCTTAGCTTCTTCCCCAAATAACTGTGGGGATTGCTTTCCAGGCTGACTTGACTTTTTACATCCAACTAATCAGGTGCTCTCTAGAAAATAGCTTTGGGCGGGGAAGTAAAGCTGTGGAGGAAAGCTAGTTTAGGATTCATTTCATGCTCTAGTGAAGCAGGAAGGCTAGAAACCCTAAATTTTGTTTTACGAACTAGTCCTACTACATGCATACTGCTTGCAGGAGAGAAATCTGGAGAAAGAGTGTAATTAGTCTCTAGAATTAATTGAAAGAGTTGAATAGGAAGCCTGGAATTCATTGTCTGACAAATGACCTCATTAAAACAATGAATCACACCTCTAAAGCAGAGAGGTGAAGTGATTTCCTCCCTTTTCCCGAATTATCATTTCACCTTTGTTTGTCTTCCTTTTTTTATTCTGCATTAGACAAATGCTTTGGCTGAACTGAATGCCTTTGATTCAAGGGAAAGTGTTAGAGAAGGGAGGAGACAATTTCCTGAGGCTGAATGTAGATGAGTTGAAATGAACTATAGATTTAGTCTTTGTCTCATTTAAATTTGCCTTTAGAATTAGAAAGAGGTCTTCTATAAGCAATGATTTTTGCATTGTAAACTAACAGGACTCTCAATACTCATAACTGTACTTAGTTGTTCACCTCGGAGAAAATGTCAAAAGAATTTAAACTGAGTTGGCATACATCTTGCTTTTCTCTTTTTTTAATTTTTATTTACCCAGGCTCAGTGCTGGTATGACTTTTCTATTAAAAATGTATGTGGCCTATGTGTTTCTGGTTGTAGCCCTCAAGGGGATAATTCATAAATTTTTGAATGTTTAGTTGAATGATTGTTAAAAGTTTTCCAGCTCTCTGAATTAAAATAGTGTTATATAAGTGTATATATACAACCTGGGTTACAGAACTACTTTTAACGTAGATTGGTACATGATCAGCTTTCAAATGCTGAAATTTATCATTGTGCATATCTCCTAGAGAGTATTTCAATAAAATGTTCTGTATAAAATGATTTTTATATATGAAGTTGAGATAGATGTGGATATTAATCCTTGACTTAAATGTCCACATGGAATAAAACTGCAGTTTGAGTGATGCTTAAGGAAAACAAATGTGTATTACTGTCATAAAGCTGAATCTGTTAGTTATAAAGAAAAGCCTTATTGAAATGCTGTCGTCTCCTTTCCTGCCCCCAAGAGGGGAAAATGTGCATCTCTTCCTAGAATCCTGCCTTTCCTTGATGGGGAGCTGCAAAACAAGGAGGCACAACCACCAAAGTACGACTGTGTTAATGACAGCTGGCTCCATGCAAGTGTCAGATGCAAAATGATACTTAAATCAGAAGTGTACTGAACCGATGCAGAGGCTTTCACGCCCATGGGATGTGCACAAGGACCCTACTGCATTATGTAAAAAAGTCTGCCATGTGCAAAATGCTCTAACATTGGGTTGTACTGTTCAGGACTGCAAACCTTTATTTAAAGGAAAACTCTTCCCAAGGGGTAAAGCATTTTCAGTTATACGTACTTCAAGTGAATACAGCTCCCTTTCTTTCCTTAAGCAGATATTAGGTAACAGAGGTAATTCTTAGGGGCTTGCCCCTACAGTTTCATTTATTTTGGCAGCACTAAGAAGTTTATAAATGGTATGAAAGTTGCTTGAAATTTTCAAGTAAATATCTTTCAAAAGAAGGTGCTTATGGTACCACTTTAGAGCATAGGATGAGGAACCCCCCTCCTTTGCTATGATGTCCTATTGAAAAGTAACTGACCCCCATCTTCATTTCATACTGAAGGAAAACTTGTTCCAAGCTCTTCTGAGTTGTGGGAGGAGATGGGCAGCAAACTGGTAGATGTGCCTCTGAGAAAGGGTTATCCCAAATGGGTACAAGTCAGAGTGCCATAGCTTTCTCTGGCCACTCTGCAGATTCCCCATTCCTATAATGCTTTTGCGCTCTACTTCTGTGAACCAGTTCAGCAGTTTCCAGTTGCAGTGTCTGGCAGGTGAAGGTGGTATAGAGTATTTGTGGCTTTAACAGATGACTAATGAAGTCTTTCAAAGGAAAAAACTAAACTTCAACCTGTTCATTCCCAAAAGTGTTCTTAATCTGCTGGTTTTGGCATGGGAGTATAGCTTTTTACAAAGAGTTCTTGAAAGGCAGTACTAATTGCATTCATCCCAAATAAAAATCTTGTAAGATCACTTTAGAGAATTTATCTCTATAATTTTACTGCATGGCTTTAAGTTTGAGACTAAAAAAAATCCTGAAGTGTATTTGTTTCAAAGAACACCATGCCGTGTTTTATATTATCAACACATCCTTACAATGATGAAAGGACTGCACAGAACCAATGCATAGTTCATTGAAAACTGAATTTTTAGAGTAAACCTGTCTCCCTTCTTTTTCTGACTTCTAAATGGGCAAGTACAGTACTCTGACAAGCTTAGAGTGGATATTGTTGGAGGTGGCTTGTGCCTATATGGACAAACACAGCTTCTGGAGGATGGAGAGGGAGGCTTTGGGGTCTTAGCAAATCTGCTTTTCTGATCATCTCTTTAGGCTACCTGTCTATCCAGATGAGAAGCTCAATATTGACATGCAGAGATGCATTCCTGTACTGGCCTTGATCTAGTTAGTTCAGGAGTGGAGGCCAGAAAATAAAAGGTTCTCTGAGCTTCTGTAGCCCACACCGATGTGTATGCAGCTCTGCCTTTGCTGGTAGTTGAAGTTGTGACTAGTGTTGGTGCAACAATACTTGCAGTACATTATAGACATGCATAAATTGTCAGGAAAGGAAATTACTCTGTTGGGGTGATACCAGCCAGGATTGTGGTCCCACAGGAAAAAAAAATGTTTTTCTCATCTGAAAATACACATTGACAGAGACTTTATTTGCACAGTGTAGCACCTGGATAATGTGTGTTTCAGTGAGAGTTGTTTTGAAAGGTACTATGTCATTTAGTTGTGACCTTGTTCGCTGCAATTTTTAGCTTTGAGCATTAAGCTAGGAAGTCACTCTTGTCCTTTCAGATCAACCTGACTAAATCTGTAATTACATTCCATGTTTACAGATAAGAACCTTTCTGTAGGTGCATACATAGTTCGATGGGTAAACATTATTCTCCCAATGTGACAATAAGAGGGTGACTTCGCTTTTAATGCATCTGCAGCTATTATAAGAAATTGTATACCAAACAGATTTTAGACAGTGGTGCAACTCTGTAAGCTTTTGTTCTCCCACGATTTAAAAAGAGAAAATCTGCTGAAACTGGGGAGATATCATTGTAAATGAAGACCTGGTCCATGAATATTTATTTATACCTATTTTTTCAGAATAGTGTCATTCACTGAGCTCCACCATTGGTTTCACCCAGCATTAGCCAGCGGTGATGCCTGTGTAACCTTGTTCCTGCTTTACCTCAGACTGGCATAAGTGTTGGTGTGGTGCTGAGTGGTGAGCCTGGGCAGAGAGCTGAGCCAGCTTGGAAAGCAGCAGGGCAAGAGGGAACAGCTGAGTTTTTAGCCAGATCAGCTTTCTCTTCCAGCTGAGTATGCAGCCAAAAAAAAAAGCAAGCTAGTACATGGAGGGTGGTGAGAGAAGCACCTCTTCTGGCAGGAATGCTGATCTCTATGCAGGCTTAAACTGTGAAAGTCTGTTTTGACTATTTGCATTGTATGCAGACATGGATTCTTCTTGATTCAACAGGTAGAAGGCCCTATGTAGTACAAGCCTGAAGGATGGCTCCCAACTGAGCCTCAACAGTCATGGAGAGGAAAAGCTAGTTGCTCCCACTTCCACTATGGGATGAGAATATGCATATAAGTTTCCTGGAGATCAGGCCAGAGAAATTTACAGCATAGCAGCAAAAGCTTAAATAAAAATGTATACTTTGCTTTGATTTTTTTAAAACTCAAATTCATGGTATTATGGGATCATAAAAATTACTGATGTTTTCTAATCTTTCTTCCTAGGAATTTATCAAAGAGCTGCTAACTCGGATAAGAGGAATGAGGAAACTCAGTCCCCCTCAAAAGAAGAGTATATAAATAATTTGAAGTAGTAGCACTCTGTAAAAGACATGGCAAGGGAAATGGGACTTTGAATACAAGACCTTTATTAAAATAGTTGTCTTTCTCCACAACTTTTTTTATTTCATTCAGTTTTGACTCAAGGAATTTCTTTTGTGTGTTCTAAGGGTTCTTTTTTAAGTGTCTTTTTTTTATCAAGAATATCAACAATTTGGATGCTGCTCAACTTTCACTAGAGGATTACTGAAGCAAGCGAAGAATCCAAGAGTTAGTGACAAGGGGCAGCAAGCCTACCTGGTGAACCAGAAGATCTTGTAAATTTACAGAGCTAGGAGATTTCTCCTTGCAACTAGTTGGATAACTCTTTTTAAGTTGGTTGTACATTTAACTCATGGATGTCAAGTTTCTTGTGCTTGTCTGTACATAAATTATAAAGTGGGTTGTGAATACTGTTTCACATGGATGGAAGGAAAAGTTTGTTACAGTAAATTATTTAAATGGTGGTTATTGCAAATTTGTTACCAGATGGTACCAATTTAGATTACTAAAATGAGTGCTGCCATTTTTCTAAATACCCTTAAAGCAGCCCAGTGAAGAATTTCATCATATCTCCTTGCTTAGACTGCAGCATATGAGAATTGGGAATTTTAAGGGCTTAATTTGTAGACTTAAAGTTACTTGATTGGCTTTGATGCTTTGCCAGATCATTTCCTCTCCACCTCATGGTGTCTTAGAACTATGCTAACCTATTCTGAATAAGGGCCTGCAGTGATATCTAGAGAATTGTCCATCACCATTTGAAATCTACTTCACAGTGGAGGAAAGGCAGTGCTACCAAAATGAATTCCAAGCACTGTCTCGCATTTAGTTATGTGGTCTTAATTGAATGTAGATTCCACTCCTGTTAAGGTAGGCAAAGAATATTACAGTCTTTGTTTATGGATCTGCCCTGAGAAGTGGGGATACTTCTTAACTGACTCTTACTTGTGAAAGCAAGAACAGAAGAGAGATCCCTGCTCCCTCCTGGAAAATGTCCTAATGGAAATGTTCAATAAGCTACCATATGCTGGTAGGTGACACTAGTCAGGCATTTTATATCAAGGGTGCTCTGAACATATTTTATTTTTCAAAAGAAGTACATGTTTGTGAATTTTATGTATACCGGCAAGCTTTTTTATTGTATTTAATTTTGTAATGTTTAACGATGATTTTATTTACCAGATATTTACTCAAATAAATGGAACAACTTGTGACTTGTTACATGTTACCCTGTACAAGACTATTGTTGCTGAGTAGTTTGGTAAATGGACTTGATAGTCAAAGAAGCCTTTGAGGTGGTAAGTACATGGGAGCCCAGCTGTATAGACCCTAACTGGCTTTTAATGTGCTCAGTATCACTTAAATGCCTGTAACCTGGAGCACAGCTTCACTTTTGAAAGTGTTCTGCTGTTGGAGCCTGCCTCTCTTGCCCCTTGGGAGGGGGGTGAGGGGTGGGAAGAATCCTGGAAATTCTTTCAGGTAAATGCTGTTGCTTTGTGGGTTTTTTCACTTCTACTAGAGGTGAATGTAGAGGAGGGCTTATACTGGGTGACTCTTAGTTCTCTACTGAAGATGTGGCAGAAGGGGGTCTTTCAGCAGAAGGCACTCTACCTTTCTTCCCTTTGCACCCTTCTGAATTCTCAAGAAATTCCATCAGCCCTAAGACAAGACCTGATTGATTTTCCTGCAGCATCTTAGATTTGAATCTTATATCTTGCTGAAGTAGCGATTAATCCCTGGCTTCTGAGGGAACCTTCCAGCATTTTTTTCTAAATTGTGAAGTCTGTGCTCCAGGAGAATTATGGGGAGCTTGTGATTTCATCTGGTTTTGTGTTGGGATCTCCCACTGTCATTTTCAGCACTATCACTGGGATATCTTTGGCTCTGAAAGAGGCCTGTGTGAATGACCTATTTTGTCATGAGGGTATTTTCTCCTTAATCCGTGCTTCTTATGAACAATGTGAGGTAGCTAGACCTAAATGACCAGTTTGGATCATCATTCTTTGAATGAGTTACAGGAAAAACAGGGGCCTTTTGTTAGGTTTTTCACTTGACTCTGGAGACAGAAAGAGAAACATAGAAACATAGAAACATTGAAACGTCTGGGTTAGAAGGGATCTCTGGAGGTCATCACACATCAGTGGTGTTAGTAAAGAAGTCTTAGTTACTAGAAAACTTCTGGTGTCTGTCTGGGTACGTACTGCTGCAGGCCTTTTTCTGGACAGCATTTTGGTTTATAAATCATTGAGAGACTTTCTTGAACACCAAGTTTATTATGTCCACAATGGAAAAAAACCCTTTTGATTTGAGACTTGTTAGCAATGTTTTGAGTTGGTGTCTGAAATGCTCTCTGTTTGGGGTACTGTTCCCTGACATCTAAATTTATTCATGTGCATTTAGTGCATGGGCTGAAACAACAAAGAGCCTTGATGTACCTTTTTGGCTTCTGAGGTGGTTACAGCTGCTTACATATTGCAGGTGATATTTAACAGCCCCAAGTCTGAACACTACAGGCTCCAGTAATTTCCACATCCACAGATGTATTTTTGTGACTTCACTTATGATGTCAAATGTAACTTTCTTCCTTTATAATAAGTGTGCAAAATCCGAAATGTCAAGTAATTGTAACTGTACCAGTTCTCTCACCTGCTACAGGAAAATACTATTCCACAAATATTTTTTTCTTCATGTTACTTGGCTAAACACTGGGCACACGTGTGCGCATCACACACTTGCATTTTTTGTCCTATTTTTCTTGCGGCTGTGGAACATGGCGGTCTACCCCTTCCAAAATCAATTGATTTGGTGATAAACTTAAAAGCAATCAGGACTGGAAGAGTCCTCTCTATTTTCTTGTCTTGGATGGGACAGTCTCTTTTGTGAAGGGCTTCCTCTTCTCCATCTCTACATTTTTCACTATCTTACAAGTGTCATTGAGCAACACCAAATTAAATAGCTTTTTTTGCAGCTGGCCTGATTTTACTGCAGACTTACAAGGTCTCATTCTTGCTACTTTCTTACTTAATGGAGATATTCTTGGCCTTTGTGTAAATGAGCGGAGAATCGACCCATTCACATAAGATTTCATTGTGCCTTATGTCTACTGGGTGTTCTTGGCTCTGGGCAATACTCAAAGGGCATATGAATAGCACACTGTTACTGAAACAAGTTGAAACTAAGTCTTACAGCCCACGCTCTTTGCTGCCTTGGCTGGGCAGCCTTCATGAGAAGGGACAAGTTTGGCTGCAATGAGAGCTTCCTCTGGGCTTTTAAAGTAGCTAATGAAAGGAACTGAAGTTCCTTATAAATATGTAGTGAAGCTGAGGTCTTTTGTTTTGGTATTGAAGTGCCTCTCCAATGTAGAGTGATTGCCTATGAGAGCACGTGTTTCTTGGGTCTGCTTCATGACATAATAGCTTTTGCATTTATAGCAGGAGCTGATAATCTGATGTCTCCTGTGGTTGCTCTTCTGTTTGGCTTAGAAAGAGGAGGAAAGTCCTTCTAATCATATTTAGTGTGTCTCGTGAGGCTGCAGTCACAGGTTGGTATAGTCCTGTGGCACAGAAGAAAGGACATGAGCCATTCTTCTGTCAGCCTTGTTTTAGCCCCTTCCCTCTATTATTCTTATGGTGAGCTTTACTTATGAAGCTGCCATTCATGTGGGGAACATCTGGGGAGAATATGGGAGGGAAGCTTTCCCTATGCTCAGAGAACATGACAGAAAAAAGGCAGAAGCAGAATATCTATTTGTGCATTTCAAAAATTTGAGTCTTGTTAAGAGTCTTTATTGCATTACCCTGGTAGGTATAACAGTGTATGTGAAATTGGAATTACTCAGAAATCTACTCCAATGAGGGTTTTGCTGATTTAAGAAAACTTTAATGTAAATTGACATCTCCAGGATAAAATATCATGTGGGTCACATCAACAGCTAGCCTGTTTCTTGGAAACTATAAGATAAAAGTCTAATTTGTAAAAAACAGTTGAACTTAAAACTTATTGAAGTACTGTAACAAAGCTTATAATTGCTGCTTTGCAACATAAGGATTGTTGCTGCCGGCATCATGCACAGATGTTAAGCAGGCACTGAGTAACTGCATGCAATGCTTTTTAAGGGATGTTAAGGTTTAGGGAGAGAGTCAGAAAAGAAATCAAGTGCTGGGAAGTCTAGGGGAAAAAAAAAAATGCTAAGAAAATTACCCATTACATATTTAGCTATTGGGAGAACTGATAAGAATCTTGCTTGGCAATAGGGCAACAAAGCTGGTGAAGGGCCTGGAGAATAAATCTTATGAAGATTGAAGGAGCTGGGACTGTTTAGTTTGATGAAGAGGAGGCTAAGGGGAGACCTAAGGACATTGTAGAGAGGCTGATACTGGTCTCTTGTCACAGGTTGTTAGTGATAGAACAAGAGGGAATGGATTCAAGCTGCAATAAGGTAGGTTTAGAGTGGACGTTAAGGAAAAATTTTTCAGAGCAGTCAGACGCTGGAATAGGCTGCCCATGGAGGTGGTTGAGTCACCATCCCTGGATGTATTTAAGGGTCATTTGGATGTTGTGTTAGGGGACATGGTTTAGGGCTGAATGTTGTAGAACAGAGTTAATGGCTGAACTTGATGATCCCAAGGGTTCTTTCCAACCTGAATGATTCTATATATTTCTCTATGGGAAGAAAATGAGACTTAGGGGTTTTCATGTATTGGAGAGAAGCATAAGGAAGAGAAATGCCTGGAAGATAAATGAAGGAAACTTGAATTGTGGAAGATGATGGAGCACCTTGATGATGAGGGTGAGGAGCTCTTTGAGCTTGATACTGAGGAAATACATGAGATCACTGTCTACCTTTATCTCCAGATTGAAATTGAATGCTTTTGTAGATAACTTCGTATTAGATGACTTAATAGTTCAGTGAAGAGAATCAAAGGCCTTAAAACTTTAGATACCTGCTTTGATTTTTGTTTAGATTTTGTAAAGCAGAGGAAACGAGTAAAACTGATTTGTGTATTTATGTATTATGACCATGTAACTACATGCTTATGTAGTGGTCAAACCAGATTACCAGTATCAGCTACATATATTATATACAGCTCTACTACTTTTTACTTGACTTCCATGTTACTCTTTTTTTTTTTCTGACAGTAAGCAAATAGTAAATGTTAACGTAATTACAATTACTGTTGAAAACTAGAGAGAAATTGAAGTGGAGAAGAGAAAATATGCCTTGAAAGTACTTAGTGCTGCAAAATTTATTCTTGCCACTGTAGGATTCTGCCATCAATGTAAATACAGAGTGTTTCTGAAGTCTTGAAACTGTTATTTATAATAATCTTACTTAGCACTAATGGGATTGTATTTACTTCATTTTTTTAAGTGGAACAAATGACCAACTTCTCTGAAGTATTAGCTTACACTACTTACAGATTTCGAACTTCCAACAGAAGCTGACACCAGGTCTTTAAAATTAAATAAACTGCACTATTTACAGGTGCAGTTAGCAGGTTTTTGTTTTGTAGTAAACTCAAATGTTGTCTTTCCCTGCATTAGTATTGTAGTTGAACTTCACTTCTAAATTCAAAATCAAAATTAAAATTATCCTAGGATAAGACCTTAGCAGAGGTTTCTGTCTGACTAACTGTATAATGACCAAAAAATGTAGGAGTCAGTACACTTCAAGGACAGAGATTTGTCTGACCACCCCTTCTAGGGGCAGAGAGGGACAAGCACAAGAAGCTTTCCTGCCTCTTAGAGGAGGATCCTGCATCAGTGTCAGCAAGGCTTTGACTCTTGCCCTGGCTTTGTGGATGGGTGTGCCCCCTCATGTAGCCCTTAGCCATAGTGGGGTTTGTGGAATTTGGAGTGGCGAGTACTATGGGATATATGAAGAACTGGAGCATGCGCAGGATTGTGCTCATCCAGGATCAGTGTTTCCCTTTGTGTTGCTTGACCTGAGGCAAAACCAGGTT
Organism: Chloroceryle amazona; assembly: GCA_027560015.1. NCBI lineage: Eukaryota > Metazoa > Chordata > Aves > Coraciiformes > Cerylidae > Chloroceryle > Chloroceryle amazona. The sequence goes on along the minus strand of JANHFX010027071.1, from coordinate 115,697 downwards.
GGAATAGCCTGCCTTTAACATACTAATCTACAGCAAAGAGGGAATCTCAGTAAGGTAATAAGTTGAAACTCCCATCAATCTCTGCTGTCTCCTAGTAAGGGAAGCCAATCTGTGACGGTGGGTGCAGACCCTGCAGGCAGGTCTCTCCCCAGCTCTGTGTGAACCTGGCTTTGGGTTCAGGCCTGCCTTTCTATTTATTTGTGCAGTCTCTACTACTGAGGTAAGTACCAGTAAGCCTCATAAAGCAAATGAAAAGGCTTCAGTGGATGCTTCAGATTTGTTAAACAGCCAGTACCAGGTCAGAGCCATGTCAAGCCTATAGACAGTGTGCCATGATGGTGCTTGAGAAAAAGGCAGAAGAATAGGTTTGGTGAACTACCACTGAGATAGGCTAGATAGGTAGGCTTCAGGTGTGTCTTAAGAGTTGCCACAACAGAGAGGATTTCTAAATACTACTTGTGGATTGCTTCTGGCGTAACTGAACAACACTGGCTACCTACTGCTGGTAGAAATGTAAAGGATCACATAGCCTTGTTTGACTACCACACCATATCAAAAATGGTGTTGAATTCAAGCTGTACTAAAGTGGGCACTCGGGCAGTTTTGTACCTAGTTCTTGCAACTAATGATCATCAATACACTGCACGTTTTCTATTTTGTCTCTTCAGTTTTAATTTCAGGCCTACCAAACCAATAGTTACTAAATCTGCTTTAGTATTGCTTGCCTCCAGTACTGTCATGGTGCATTTGCCTATATTCTGCCTTAATTTTCCTCATTCCTTCAAATTTAACAGCTTGATTATTTCTCTCTTACTATTCAGTGGAAATAGGAATGTGTCATCTGGTGCTATTTCTGCCATAGAGGCTTTGCTGCCAATATCAAATCAATCCAAAAGACTAGAAAGGTTGCTGTAAATTTGAGTGTCTTCTGAACTATGGTCTCATACTGCTGGAACTTACTGTTTAAGACTTAACTGGGAAAGTGAAGTAAAGAAATAAGGGAAAAAGTATGTGAATGCAACTCAGCCACACACTATAGAGAGACACCAAAGCTGCAGGAGCTAATTAAACAATTTATCTTACATTCTGAGGTGCAGAAAAAAAAAAAGAAAAATGTGACCTCTAGGTGTTCCTCAGAATATCAGGAGGACACTCCAGTAGCTATTACAGGGCCTCAGGAGTGTTCTTGTTTAGAAGCCTGAGGATGTAGTGCAGGTAACAAAACAAGGAATAACTGGTGGCAGACATGCAAACTAGACAAATGGAGATTTTCTTTATCCTTTAGAAAAAATCCTTTTGTCTTCTGAGCTCAGTGCTTATCAGATAACTTCCATTGGGCTCCACTCAGAGGAGTCCAGTCAGTGGCCCCTCAGGCTAGTACTGGTTCTTGAGGAGTAATGCAGGTATAAGTACATCTGTGGAATCATGTACTAGCTAACTTGCTCAATCCTGAATCCAGTGTTTGGGCTGCTCACAAGCCAGTGTGTCAGGCAGAGCATTGGTAAAATAAGATTGATAAGTGTGATTGCCATCACGCTTTTCCGTTTTGCAGTGGCTGTAATGTGTAATCTCTGCTGCCACTGCCGGTAAAGTAAAGGATACTTCAGCTTTTCAACATTGAAATTAAGAAAGCTTGGTTTTCATCTGGGAGATACCAAAGTTTGTTGCCAACCCAAACATAAAAATAACTCAATTCCTCTGATATATGTACCTAAAAAGCAAATCTTTCATATAGGTATAGCTGCACATATGCTATTGCCAAATGATGATGTCTGTTTTTGAGAGGACATTAAGATGTTTATTCTTTTATCTGGACCCATTTAATTCATGCCTTCTGAACTCCAGCTGTCCTTTTAACATGGCTTTTACAGTCATCAGAAATGTTTAACATATTTTGTTGGGGATTTTTTCTGGTGTTTAAACTGAAAACAGGCACAAAATGATCCCATATTGGGAGAAATGCTATGTAAGCTATAACTTGTTTGCAAGATTCCCCTCTTTATACTTCTCTCAAAGGTATTTCTGTTTCCATATCAACAATGTACCACAGTAGTGCATATTTTATAATAGGAAATCCTTGGAATTTTAATAGTCTACCTCAAGTGTCTGTTCTTTTTTGTCCTCTGTGCCTTGGTCAAAAGCTGCTACATAACACACTATATTGATTATTTCATCTATTCAGCTCAACACTTAATCACTCTGAGGCTGGATTTTCTGTCCTTGGCACAAGGACAATGTCTTTAAAAACATACGTCAACTCTTCAAAACTTAGAAATATTGATGCCAGGGTTGAGTGAAGTGGTAATTGTTCCACTTTCCCCTCCTGGTTATCTTTTATATCTGAAAATATGAGTGTTTCCTGAAACCAGTATGACTCTTTTCAGTTCTGATCTTACCTAATTCCTAATTCATTTAATACTTGTATTTAATTATTGCAGATTAACCTACAGTATACCTGTATTTTCTGTGCTAAAGTAGTCATCCTCAGCCCCATTCCTAGTTCCACATTTTTGTAAAAGCAGAATCTTCCTTAGGAGAGTGGGTTTATTTTTTTCTAGGCAGGAAGTACCTGCAATAACTGCTTAAAACTGAGAACTGGTTCAAATATTTCTAATTGGGCTCATGGATGAGAATGGCTTAAAAAAAAAAAGTAAAAAAAAAAAAATGAGGCTGTTCAGCACTTTGTATCCAGCCACTGACTTAGTTAACTAGAAATTGAGGAGCAGCTGTCAAATACAGATCAGGACTGGGAACCCAGATCAAACAATAGGTGTGGCACAGGAATATGCTGACCTTCCACTTCTTTCAAACTTTCCTCCCTGTCTGAATTTTGCTAACTTCAAATGCTCAAAAAGGAGGTAAGTAATATAGACACTATGAGGCTATGGAATCCTGAATCTCTTATAATGTGTGTTGGATTTTTTGATTGTTTCTTGAGATGCTTTCTCAGGGGTCACTTGCAAGTTGTTCACTCCACTGATGGAGGACTGAAATGTCCCTTCCCATCTCTAGCAGTTGTAGGAACAGAAATCCTAGGAAGGATGCTGGACTTATAAAAAACATCAAAGTCAGGTACAATCAAGACAACAAAGTTTGTAGATGCTAGAGGACCATACTCCTGTTTGCTACAGAACATTTTATGGAGCTCCTCCTGTGCTGGTAGGACCCCAGTTATGCTTGTGCACAAAAACTGCCAAGGTATACAAGGTAGATTAAATTAAAATATGCTGGCAACGGTTGGGTTTAGAGCTGATGTTGTTTATCTTCTATCCAGTTAAATGCAGGCTATTAATTTAATTAACTAGGAAACAACCTTCCTTCAATTTGGACTCATGATAGGGGGCTTTCATATATCACTTCTGTGCTTTGCTGGAGTGCATAGGGACCCTGGTGTAAAAAATGATTAAATGGTTCTTGGGTGGGTGCTAGAGACAAACAGCTTTTTTTTTGGTATAAATAGTTGAGGACCGAGAGAAGCAAGCTGTTTTCTGAAATGTGTTTAGATTGAGAGTGTTGCAGTAAAGCCTAGATAACACCCCAACCAATTATACTTCTAAATTTTGCCCTTTGAGGACAGAAAAAGGCTGTCAAATGCTGGGCTGTCTGCAAATCATGGAAGTCTTTGAGCTCTTAATAATAAGAGTCGCTGAGAGCAAACAACCCCAATAAATGAATAGTAGTTGATGCTCAAAACTTGGCAGAAGGTTTCAGTGCTGTGTAATGGCATTTGGGAGATGAATACACAGCTTTCTATGCCACATTTGTAGTTTCGGGGGAGCGAACTAAAATATCCTTTTACTGTAAATGACAGATTAGGTGTGTGGTTCAGTTACCCACACATCTTTCCCACAAAATCTGGGACTGTGATACTGCTGAGGGGAAAGACAGATAACCAGTGGTTGCTTTCTGTGCAGAGCTTTGGATGTGTATTATTTTATATATAATAAAATACATATTTTTATATATAAAAGGCAGCACTTCACATTAACCTACTGCCATGACAGAAACAGGCTGTTAATTGCTACTTCTTGCAGTATCCTTATTTGGATCACGACAGTGTTTAGGGAAAGAGAAGGGCTCTGGTGAGCACAACCTGCCCACTTTTTCCTGTTGAGACTCAGGTACAATGTACAGATCCTCACATGCTCATGCAGAGGCTGCTTAAAGTGGTCCCATGGCTGTAAGCCCAGACATGGACAGTGTTTCCTCCTTGTACACATCTCAGATGGACATGTCACCGGTGCTTCGTTGACAGCAGTATCAAAAAGCAAGGAGCAACACTTCCTCTCTTCACAGACCTCATAACAGTCAATGTGCTGAAAGCTTTGTGTACTAGACAGTCTGCCTGCCGTTAAACCTGTGAACTCACTTGCATCTACTATGAGGTCACACTGTCAAACCAGATTGTGGTGATTTTTCTCTAAAGAAGGAAAGGAAAAGTCTTAATCTCAAGACCTGGTGCCTTTCATAGCTTTGGCAGCAGAGCTTCTCAGGACAGCAGCTTCCTAAACAAGATGCTGCTAGTATCCAGTGGTACGTCAGTATTTTTCCTTCCTTATTCCCTGATTTCTAGCTTACTAAAGAGTGGAGTTCATCCTTTTAGCAGCTGACATGTCAAAAGCATCCATGAGAAAATTACAAGAAGCTGTCAGTGACTTGGAAAAATGAAGCAAATCTGCAGGGAATCTCTTGGCTGACTCACTGGCTTTCTAACATTTTCTCCTCACAGATGAACCTGCCTTCTGGAAGCCAAGGGCCTGTCTAGGCTGAACACGTGAGGCAGAAGCTGCACACAGTGCTTTTCTGTTTAAGGTGAACACCTAAATTAATGCTGAGGAGCCATGCTCATGTTTCTTTCTCTCCTCCATCACCTCTTTTATGATTCCTGACAGTAAGCAAGTATGTTTTTTAAAAAGGAGTTGATATAAACTGTGTAGTATAAAACAACTTGTGAGGGGGAGCTATGGCAGATGTAACAAGTGGGAATCCTGCTGAGAGACTGTGGGTTTTTTTGGTATATTTTAAAGGTCTAAATATGATTAAGGTATTTATTCTTATTAATGGGAAAATAATCCTTATCTTTCCAGAACATTAGATACACCACGCTTTATGCCACAGAGGAGTTCTCTATGGGCAAGTATAAAGTTCCTGTAGTCTAAATCAAGCTTGAAGCTTGCCCAGCTTAAATGAGGGTTCTCTCACAACGCATACTGTTTATTCTGCTACAAATTTAAAGCAAATGGCTGAGACACTAGTAACTAACTGCTGATTTGAAGAGCCTTGATTTATCAGTATTACAGCAAGGGGAACTTTAAAAGGACCTTTGCTTAAAGAACAACTGTCTTCAGAGTTTGCTACCTGGAGCACTATGAATTTAAGGCGCTCAACTCACTGGCCATTCTTGAAAATCTTCTGCACATTGACAAGAGGAATGAGTAGTGTGTACCTATGTAGGCAGTGCCTGTCACTTTTTGGTGCTATAGCAGTAAATAAAAAATAATAAAAAGCCAGGCTTCATGGTTACATCAACTGCCTTTTTCTGAGATGGTGTTAACAGCTGACTTGTATAGCAGGCGATAGGCTTTTTTTTGTCCTGTAAAAATAATGGGTTGAATTAAAAACAACCCTCCCAAACTACCTCCTGTTACCCTGTCAACTCTTTTTAGAATACAACAGGTAACATGTAAGATGTTCATTTAATAGTGACCACTGGTTCCTCCTTTGTCCCTAAGGTGTATGCAGCAGCTTCCACTATTCGAAGCAGGGAGAGGCGTTTTGGTGTGCATACATCTCAGTTCAGGACATATGAGATTCTTTGCTACAGAGCATGGCCTTCCTGGTTTGTGGAGCAGAACAAGGTCATTCAGAGCAGGCTAAGGAAAGGAATAAATCAATGAACCAAGAAAAGGCAGTCACTGGAAACTAGTTTAAGAATAGGGAGAAGGGCTTGGGTATGTAGTGTTCACAGTCAGCAAACAAAGCTTGAAATCCTCAAGCTAAATGGTGCATTTCTCAGCTTAGGGTGAGGCTTAGAGGAAGCCCAAGTTATCAGATCTCTGGATGCTGTGGCCTGAGTAAAGGTCAGCTTCAAACAATGTTTGCTGACAAGGGAGATGGATAAGTTGCTGCACAGTCTGGCTTTAATGGACCTAAATGAAAGAAGAAATGTTGTACTCTGAGCATTGTTAAAGGATTTTGTGTATGCAGCCATTAACTCTTGGTTTTGTAGCCCCAACAGTTTTGGGACATGACAGCAAACCTCAGGTTACTCTTTCTGATCCAGCTGCGATGAAAAAGAAATCTGAGTGCCTGACTACAAGGTTTCCAGCCCAGTGGGCACCATGAAAGGGCTGGATGATTCAAATACACTATTAAAACACTACAGTAGCTCTGGGAAAGAAGCAGCATGTGCAGGGTTTCTTGGGTGCTTAGTCTGTTTTTAGTGTCATGTATTACTCTTTTTTTTTTTTTAAACTAGCTGCTCTGGGTACGTAACACAGCCTTGGCACGCATCTTTCAGATATTGCTGGCCTACACTGCGACAGGGCTTGATCCAGCTTAACAGGAAGACCAAATCTATCATTCCAAACCTGGTATAGAGCAAGCCCTACATTGCACCTGCTGTGCTTGCCTCCTGGGGCACTCCATTATGCCTGTCCTCATGGCCCTTGAGGTCTGGTGTCTGTCCTTGCCCACATACAGACTCCTGCTTTGGCAGCCCCTCTTTTCCCCATGGAGGAGGACACCTTGACCTGCCTCTGAACTCCTCTTCAGGACTCTGTTCAGCTGTAGCATCTTGATGCTCTTCAACAGTGTGAGGAAGGCATGCAGGTCTTGGGTTGAGCTGAGGGCTGGTGCTCACAGCCAAGAGGCTGCACAGCATCACCCTGCTAGAAATTACAGGGGTTTCCCAAGCTCTTGCTTCTGTAATGTACCCGAGTGGTGTTCTGGGGATTGCACCCGTTTGGAAGGGAGGAAGTTGCAATACAAATGAGCTTGCTGCAATGACATAAAAGATGCAATCAATAAGGTATCTTCTCAGCTCTGCAAACTGGGATTTGAGCTTGCTGTTCTGCTAGCAGCCTCTGGGTGGCCTCGAGAAAGTAATTTCTGTGCAGCAGCCCCCCGGGCAGAAATGCTCCAGGGCTGTTTTTGTTACAGGGGTAAATGCAGCTCAGTCGGGAAAGCATTGTGGTGACATGAGCCACTTGACTCTCTTGGGCTGAACACCATAAACTGGATGTGTAAGTCATGTAGTTTCACCTTGAGGAAGCAAATTTTCTTAGCTTGCTTCAAAACTATATTGCTTTTTTAAATAGGAAACCAAAAGCAACCCCAAAGTCTCGTGTATGAAGAGAAGGAAGGTTATTTTTTAACAGCGGGAAGTGCTGTACTTACAAGGCTAATGCTACCCGTGAAATGTGCATTTGGCTGAACAGAAGCAGAGCCTTTTTGAGTTATGGAGCTGAAGGGGAACGGCAAGTTGGTGTCCTAATAATTCCTGTGTTACTATTTTTAAAGTCTGCCTCTGTTGTTTGTAGTGTTACCCAGCAGTGCCTGCCGATGCTTGGTTACTTGAGGTAAAGTTGGTGTTTCCGCTTAAGTCTGTATTTAATTTTCTGGCTTTGTGTTTACTTTTCCTTCCACCTCTTATGCTCTTCTACATTAAAAAAAGTAATAATCTTGTAGCCAGGAACTTGAATTTGACAAAGCTTTTGTGGCCTGCTTCAAATACTTTTGCAGAGTCCCATCACACTTGCTTACCTCTGTGACCTTAATTTCAGGTACACAAAATTACTTCTGAGAATTTATTGGTTTTTGGCCTGATGGTTTAACTCTTTTCTAGTCAGCTTGTTCAGTGGTGTTTGCACATACATGTGCAGGCAAGCTGACAGGTCAAATAATTGCAGGCACAAAGCTCCTGTTTGCATGCCTGCCCCTGTCCCCAGCAGAAGCTCGCAAGGGCGCCTGGTCTGCCTCTGTGGGAGCAGTCTGGGAAATCTGGCTCCCTTGGAAAGGCTCCGATGATAGATATTGACAACTGTGAGGATGGATGCCTATGGAAGGAGAGCTGCTGAATGAATAAACAAGAGGGTTATTAGCAACAAAAGCTGAAGCACTCATGGGAATTTCCCTGAAAGAAAGGGAATTTTCAGCGGAAGTGTGGAGGGTCAATATACAGCTTGTCCTCTGCAGTAACTCTGTCTCTTACCCCTTCAACATGCAGGGATGCCAGTCAGCCTGTGGCACTGTGATACAGCATCACTTACCCAGAGGTGGTTTGGCTGCCTCTATGCTGCCTGTTTCTGGAGTGACAAGCAGCTGTCCCAGGTGCGTGCAGCAAGTAGGGAGGGGGGAGAGGTTGAAAGGGGCAGCTCTTTTTAGTTGCAGAAGGTGTGAGGGAGATGAGGGAGATGTAAATGGGGAGGTCCCTATACATTGAGTTGTCTCACCAGTCTCAGAAACCTCTTGCTGTATCCTCTTGTATGCCTTCACACAGAGTTATAATATAAAGATTATACCAATGCATCATTCCAGGCTTCATTTTTATTCTGGGAGGGTTTAAATTATTAATGTGCAGCACAGCAACAACTGAACCTGATGCTAGATGGTACCTCGTAAGACCTTTTAAAATATTTAGTACTTACTAACAGAACGAAGCAAACAAACAAGCATAGCTAAAGGGTTGAGGATGCACTTAATTTTTAAACAGTTAAAAACAAACTAGGCACCACTTCAGAAGATAAGTGTGCAAAGGCTGTTTGCTTTGTACCAAGAGGTCTGTGTGGCGATAGGAGCCTATCTAGCTGATCTGGATTTCTGTGGGGGGCTCACTAACTACTCAGTTTAATGGACAATGTTGTTAGAATGATGATCCTGTATACTTAGCTGTTTGACAGCTCCTAGATTTATCTTTTTGCTCAGCCACCATGGGAACCAAGCACTTCCCTTTCAAATGATGCATCTGCTGTGGGTAAATCTCACTGTGGTATGTCCTTGTAGACCTGAGCTGGAGCTCTCACTCTGCCAGCTTCCCTCTATTTTCCCTTCTGTGTGGGTGGATGTTGCCAAAGTGAAGGGATAGGGATTGCACTTCCCCCAGGCAAAGAAAATAGAAAAACATTACCTGGCAGCTTTCTTGATTCCTTATTCTGAAGTTCTCTTTCTCCTATCAATATTCATGGTGTTCTATATATTTTCAGGGTATATTATAGGTCAGGGTATGATTAGGTTCAGGAAAGCACAGTTTTCATTAGGGATTCTGAAGAAGCTGAACAACTTGCCCAAGATCATGCAGAAAATACAGGGTAGGGGCTCTGCCTTTGAGTTTGCTGGACTTACTGTTTTTCCTGGCTGCTGCTGCAGGAGCTCAGCACGGTGTCCCTCCTGCTGACACTGGTGGCAACCAGGAACAGCAAGGGGCAGATGTTTGCACTGCTTTACAGCAGCTGGGTTGGAGAATGGGGTATGACTTACTGACCTCAATCTTCCAGGAAAGGCTGGTGACTTGTAGCAGGTAAAACAGCAATCTCATGACCCTGCTGAGAAGAAAAAACCCAAACCAACATGCCACCCAGCTCGGGCCTGGATGCAGGAGTAGCTTGGTGTAGAGCATCTCCCATCTGTTCACTGAAGCCAAAGGACAGGAATAGCTCTACCAGAGTCCCAAAAGAGTGGTGGCTCTCTGGGTAGATTGAGGACATGTCTGCACATGGAGCTGGGCTGCCCAGGACAGCTGCTGTCTGTGGGGATGAGTGAGGTTAGCACAGAGGGCAAAGGAGTGAACAGGCTGGAGGGAAATGCTGCAGTTGAGCCTGGTCTCTCCCCCCAGCAGGAGGGTAGATAACATGTGACACTGAATTGAGCTGGAATAAAATGGGTATGGATGAGAGCTTGTGTCAAAACAGAAGAGCTGTGTCTGTGAAGAAAGATGAAGATAGGAACCAATTGTGTGAGAGAGAGATGCCAGTGAGGGGCACATATGCAAGGTAGAGGAGGGGAAATAAGGGGAGAGGGAGCTTGAGAAGCAGGGAAACAGCTTGAGGTCAAATGAGAAAAAGTGGAGCAGAGAACCAGAAAGCAATATTGGATACAATAAAATCCAAATGGAATTGAAATAACGTAAAAATGACTAGGGCTGCAGAAATAGTGGAAGATATTACAATCATATTAAACAGCCTAAGCACACTCATTTACTAGGAAATGGTGTATTTATTTGGGTAACACACATACATTTCAGGATTCCTTAAAAGTATTATATATGGCTCTGGATGGAGCCTAGTAAGAGCTGGCTGTAATAGGTGACAGGAAGTAATTATAGGTGGGAAAGCTAGACTTACTAATTACTACAATTTCCTAACCCTCCTCATTATGAGATCCTCACTTCAGTTACTTCTAACTCTGAGAAGCTGTGACTGGGCTGTAATTTTCCTTACCAGCTGTCTGCCTCAGGCTGAATGTCTTTGAAAAACAGTGTTTCAAGATAACTGTGACAGACTGGAAGCATGGAGGAGATGGAAGTGGGGACAGACAATAGGAGTATAAAAGCATTGCTCATGTGCCTAAGGACAAAAGCAAGAAGACTAAAGCCCAGCTGGAGCAAAGATTTGAGACAGACTTTAAGGGCAACAGGGAGGAATCCTGCAGGTATGCTAGCTGCTAAAAAAAATTCAGGGTAAATATGGATCTGCTCACAGGTGGGGGAGGCAGCCTAGCAATGGTTGACACAGAAAGAGCTGAGGGGGTGAAGTAGTTGAAAAATAGCCACAAAGATGAAGGATCCAAATGCTCCCAATCATTGATATACGTGATATGCTGTCAGGCAGTATATCAAGAGTCAATGCCCACTGACTGCACCATGGGGTGTTTGGGTTGGACAGGAAGAAAAAGAGTGATGCTGCATAGGAAAAGGTACCCAGAGGGAATTTGAGGTTTTTGGAAGTGAGCTAGACAAAGCTGCAACTGATGTGGCTTTGCTGATAACCCTGATATCCCCCTGCTATGAGTGGGGGATTGACTGCCTCCCAACCACCATCTCTGTGGTACTATGATGCAGTGAGGGAAAGTGTTACTGTGACTATGCTGGTGAAAGGTCTGGTGACTTTTTATCTGAAGAGCTTTAGTGTCTCTGTATTTTACCTTTGAGCGGTTAAGAGGTGAGGTGTTAGGTCGTGGGTAGAGGATGCAAAGCACTCTCCACCAATGCAGCCTTTACTTCTAAGCCCATAATGACAGCCCAAGCTTTTTTCTTTCTTCCTCTGCTCTAAGGCGGCATGTGGGAAAGCCTTGGGCAAAATGTCCCATCTTCCCTGATGCTGCAGATGATGAAAGAAGCAAACCAGGTTTGGTTCTCAGTTTTGCTTCTCTTTCAAGTGGCAGCAGTCAGCTGCATGTCTAAACTCTGGCAAGGTTTGCACATATCTTTCCCCATTTGACATCTGAATGTTTCTGATGCGCTCGGAGATCTGATAGGGATGACAACCTTGAAAATCACTGGAGGAAGTGACTAATTCTTTCCCCAGAGCAGGCATTAAAATATGCCTCATGCAGAAAGACAAAGGGAAAACCAAAATGGTAAATAACTGCAAAGTGAAACCCTACTGGTTTGTGCAATAAATAAGGGAAAATTCCTGTGGAAAAAAGATGTGGTCACAACATAAAGATTGCATAGTAAATGAAAACAGCTGGCAGAAGCAATGACTTTTTTCTTCAGTTTTGATCACCTCTGCAGTGCTTGCTGTCAGGCAGTTGGGTTTAAGCAGGAAAGATCTCTGCAGCAGCCTTTCACACCAGGTTCTAGTTTGCACTGAAACCAGGAAAAAAGCACCTTGCTAAAACTGCACTGGTGTATTTGTAGACCCTCTTAATTTAGCAGGCACTTAGAATGGGTGCAGACAAACAGGCAGTGTGTCTGTGTATCTCCTGTGTGTTGCAGATGTAGTTACAGCAATTCAGAGGTGTGGTTTAGAATGTAATGTGTGAAAGATGGCAAGCCCAGCTGAACAAACTGAAGACCCAAAGCTTACAGAGTAGGGGATGTTCACTTCCTGCATCCCAGGATATCACTTCTGGCTGACCCACAGGAGCAAAAATCCTTACGTGGGTTTAAATTCAGGAACCAGGGCAGGAGAAAATGTGCAATACTTGCAGCAGAGTGAAATCATCAAAGGAGCTTCTGGGGGGGTCTGTGCAGTTCAGCAGATTTATACATGACTTGGAAAAGCGGGTCAGCTGTTAGCTGCCCAAATTTGCTGATGGCATTAAAATGTTCAAATTGGTGAGGAGCAGGACCAGCTGTGAAGATGTGTAAAAGAACCTTGTAAGACTGTGTGACAGCAAAAAAATTACACATGTAATTCAGTGCAGGTGAATTCTAAGGGATGAACATAAGACCAAAACAATTATAACTCCAAATATAATAGCCCAGATAAGAGCTGAGGGAGTTGGACAACATAATTCAAGAACTTGATCTGGAGTTATATTAAATACCTGAAAACACTGGTAGTGGCCAGTACTCTGTGATGGTTAAAAAAAATCAACATAACAGAACTTTGTGACACTGTATACTTTTCTTGTATTCCTTCTTGAATTTTCTGTACAGTTCTCATCTTCTTACCTCAAACAGGTTAAGATAGACCTGGAAAAGGTTCAAAAAAGGGCAACAAGGATGATCCAAGGTGTGTCAAGATTCTAGACTAGAGAAGAGGTAAGGGTGGATAGTCTAGAAGATTACCAAATCATGGGGAGGGTAGATGGGGATAAAACTCTGCTAATATAAGAGCAGAGAGGCATTAACTGAAGATAATTAACGCAGGTTCACAGCAAACAAAACCATGGTGTTTTCCCAACAACAAGTGTCTGATCTGAAGAGCCAAGGCTTTTCCACAGGATGTTGAGTACCAAAAGTTCATGGGAGATTGAATGACTAAGAGGAAGAGAGAGTTACTGGAAAAAGATAAACCCTCATATCCCCCATGCATACCTGATTCAGGATAAGCCAGTGTTAGAACAAGGAAAAAGGTGGGACAGTCTTAGGGAGAAAAATCATACAAGTTTGTCTTACTCCTGTTTCTCCATAGACATTTGTTTATGATGACTGCTTGGAGAGGAATTCTTGGGCCAGGTAGCTGTTGGTCTGATGCAGTTACCTCTTTGAGAGAGTGGTTCCAGGGGCAGATCCTAGGCCTGTTACCATTTGCCATCTCAGTGGACTGTACAAATTTCTTATGTAAACTAACAAACTGGTTAGACAAACTACGTATTTTTATAGATACATTTTAAATTGCTATTTTGAAAGGCCTTGATCATCTCTCAATGCTCCTGACTCTTTTAAAAGCACATCTGTATTGAACACTCATTTTATGGCAAATGAAGCTGCATGGCCCTCATTCCAGTGTTATGTAGGCATCAAATATGGTAGTTTTGTTAAAAGAGCACTTTATGCTCTGACCTTCACTAGAGTGGTTTTCAAGGCTTTTTCTTGGGAACTGATAATGAGTGTGCACGGCTTTTTTGTCATTTCTTTGTTAAAGAGTGAGAATAGAGAAGGCTAATAAAGAAGGGTTTTCTTTGCCCAGTGAGTCCTGTCAATATTCCTTGGATATGGAGAACTAGCTCTTCTCTCAAAAGAGGACAATTTTGCACTGTGTAAAGGAGCAACACAAGACCTCAACAACCCCTGTGGAAGGGAATTCAACAGTCTCTACTCAAGTTAGTCTTACCCACAAAGAATTTCAGGATTCCTATTAATTGCAGCAAGGACAATATATGTGAGAACTGACCTTGTGGTGAGATTGTAGCTCAGGGTGGGCTTAGAAAAGAATGAGAATCTTCAGTAAGTTTTTGTGATGGATTTACAGCTCACATCAGACAGCTAAAAATGATCAGATGCAATGAGGAGTTATTGGAAGAACAAAGTTGAATAGCTATATTGGAAGGAATGCTTGAATGTCATTTAATCTGACTACTTGACAACATCAGAGTTAACCACAGTGTTAGATCAGGTTGGTCAGGGCCTATCTGTGATTCATCAACTGCAGTTTCTCTTTTGGCACTCAGCCATAAGCTTTTCCCAGTGCAAGGATCACTATGTGGATCACTGTGTCTTGGTCAATGTTGTGAAAAGATAATGGATCTTGAAAGGCCAGATTTTTTTTTTTTATTCTCATATCCACTCACATTACCTGCTTTTCATTGGGGCTATGATGGTGGCAGTTTATGCAAGACATTGGGATAAAAGACAGCTAAGCTGCCTGCATGAGCTGGGAGAGTCAATGGCAAATATGTGCTACAAGCATTTGTGACATTTGAGCATGTTCTGCTGGAGAATCAGTTATGTAAGACTGACCCCCCCAAGTGTGCTGTACAGGGCCAGGGAAAATTAGCAGCTTTTCCTGTCCATGAAAGCTACTGCTTGCCCAGCCTTTGGGTGGATTAAGGACCATGACTGCATCCAGACAGATTGACTTGAGTGTTTTATCTGGTTGCCTTGAGAGTATCCCAAGTAGACATAACCTCTGGGCCTTGCCGTCTCCCAGAGAAGCTGATCAGTATGTGATATGCAGGTGAAACTTCTTACTGGGTTGGAAAATACAGCCTTTGCCTCCTTTGGGTCATTTATTCTCAGCCTCCGTTGCTGTTGTGGTGGCTGCTGCTTCCAAGGGTAGATTTGTCTTGGGAGTGACAGACCGTATGCGTATGGGCATTGAGTAGGTATTCAAAGACAGTAGACATGATTATAGCTTAAATACTTCTTTTGGCTACTTTGTATGTGGTTTGTTGAACAGGATAAAGATGCAAAAATCAAATCCTGAGTGTTAGCAGGCCAGTGGCAGGATGATGTCCCAGGGAGCTGGGCATGAGGGGCAGCCCACTGCCTGCTGCTCCCCAGCTTTGCTCTCTGCTGTGGCTCAAACAAAAAGAGCTCACAGTCTGGTGTTAGTATCTGTGAGATTTCTGCCAACCTGCTCACAGAATGAAAAATTAATATGCTTATGTACTGACTAAATTATGCTGTGCTTTAATTCCTGAAGAAAAGTTGATAAGAGCACTTTTGAGAAAGGCTTTTTAATATCCTTTCCAAGGAATTCCAATTAGACCTTACATGGCATTTTCATTTCTCTTGTTATTGCTGTCTAATTCTGAAAAATGCTTCCTTCTCTACTGCTTTCATGTATCATCTGCTGCTCTTATTTGTCCACCCAGCCATAATCCTGGTGAGTGACATG
Organism: Chloroceryle amazona; assembly: GCA_027560015.1. NCBI lineage: Eukaryota > Metazoa > Chordata > Aves > Coraciiformes > Cerylidae > Chloroceryle > Chloroceryle amazona. The sequence goes on along the minus strand of JANHFX010027071.1, from coordinate 100,470 downwards.
ACAGCTATTTCTATGGCAAGAGCATTACAATTTCTAATAATATCTTTCACTGAAATAGCACTTCTATCCCTGGTGGAGCTGTGCAAAATGAAGTTTTATATAGGTACTTTCACCAGTTCATATGGTTTTCTAATATCACATTGTGCAGCTCCTGGTTACCACATTTCATGGTAACTTGGAGAAAAAAAAAACCCAATGCTCTTTTTTTTTCTTTGTGCTTTTGATTACAAAAAAAAATATAAATATCTTTGTCTTAAAAGTAAGATTTATGTAGTTTTAGGATTGGAAACAAGGTTATTCAGCTTTTAAAAAGAAAGTGTCCCTATGTGCTAAAGTAGGCTTATTTTGGTCTGTGAAACAAAAAGGAAAACCCAATCCAAACCTCTCTGAGTTTTAGCTGGTTAGCTTCCCTCTCCCTCTCCCTCTCCCTCTCCCTCTCCCTCTCCCTCTCCCTCTCCCTCTCCCTCTCCCTCTCCCTCTCCCT
>JANHFX010027071.1:53216-95511 GCA_027560015.1 Chloroceryle amazona | reverse complement strand
CAGTTCAGACGCGTCCTCGTCCGATCCCTCCCTCTCCCTCTCCCTCTCCCTCTCCCTCTCCCTCTCCCTCTCCCTCTCCCTCTCCCTCTCCCTCTCCCTTTCTTCTGTCTTTAGAATACAGCTATTTTTTGAAAGGGATGTGGCTAGTACTGACTCTGTGCTGCAGCATTGCTCAGTAGTTTATGGGATGCAGTGAAGGGAGTACAATGCCCAAGCGTAACAATGGTGAGGATTTGTGTGGGCAGAATGTTAATGACTCAAACTGCAGGTTTCCCAAGGCACCAGAGTTAACTTCTTTCAGCATGGAGGACAACGAGCAAGAGAACTTCCTGACCAAGTGTCATGGCTTTAGTTCAGCACGGATACAGAGAGAAGGTTGATGCTGAAACACTAGCACCAGGGTTTTGTTTATAGTACCTGTGATTTCTTTGTCCTTGTTAATGAAAAGTAAGTCTGTGAGATGGACTGAAAAAAAATCCAGTGACTTCTTTGGGTGCTGGCTTAGGAGAAAAATGATGTTTCCTAGACCTCTCTAATAGTTCTGCTCAGTGCCTGAATATGTGTTGTTTAAATTGGGTAACTACTGCTGCAGCCTCCTATTGAGGCTACAGTTCATTTGTTGAAACTATTCTGTGCTATATTGGTTCTTGTACAATACAGGGCCCATACTTGGCTCCATTCTTAGTTAACCGGTGTTGATCACAGAAGGCAAAAGACTGACACTGCAGAAGAGTCCCAAAGAGGGCTTAGTCTCCTTGTGGATTACTTTATATTCTTAGTTCTCAAGCATATTAAAAATTAATAATTTGAGTCAGTAAAATGTGCAGTGAGTCATTGCTTCATAACCCCATCAGCTTTCCAAGGGTGGCTGTGCAATTTATATTTCATCCCTGAAGAACGTGTGAGCCTAGTCATGTCCAAATGAGCAGTACTTTCATATTTAGTCCATATTTAAGTTCATCTTTTTAATCCCTATTTAAGTATGGATTGCCCTGTACTCTGTGGTGTTACATCATTTGAAGGAAAACTTACTTTTAGTGGTTCCATATTTTGCAATCTGTAGCTCTGAATATCCCATAAAGGGGCTATTTCACAGGCACTAAGTACATGCTTTGTAAAGACACCCACAGAAGACATCAGGGAAGGATGTCTTAAACCACTGAAATGTAAAATGAATGCTCTGTGAAATTCTGGGAGAAATCCCAGCAGGACCTGTCCATTGCTTTTGTTGGCCTCAGAGTTGGTCTCTAAAGGAGAAAAAAAAAAACGTGTAATGGTTTAATGAAAAGGGAATTACACAATATACGTGAGTATGGTACAATGTACTGTGGCACTAGACAGTGCCCTTGGTCATGCAGAAGAGCATTTTTGTAGAGAAGGAAAATGACACATGTTCAAATCTATATTGTATATGGAAGGGGCATGCAGAAACTAGCAGTGTGAAAAAGCAAAGCAAATTAGATTACACATTCTTCAGCAAGATTGCCTTCTTTTGATGTTGTGTGTAGATGCTGATTGCCAAAGGCACAGAAGTTATTCTGCAGAGCCCTCAATCAGTATACTGAAAGTTAAGGCTTTGAAGGACACTTAATTATGAAGTTAGACATAATTATTTCTGATATTCTGTTTGAGATACTTTATTTCTTTCATGCTTAAAAGAACATACAATGCAAAAGGGACTACAAATTTAATGGTAAACAATATGTGGCTAATAACAAAATGAGTAGCATGTAACATCCTTGATCTCAGGGATATAAAAACCTTCTGGAAAAAGATCATCGAAACTCTGATGTCAAACCCCAGGGCATTCTGGAATTCACCCAGAATTTGTGGACCTTTCCCCCTTCTTTGCTGCCCTGCTTAGAAACCTTGATTCCTGCCAGGAATTGTGTACTGGGGCAACCCAAAAGAAGGCATCAAACCTGAATTAAAGTTGCCTAAATTAAAGTTGCTGCTGGCTTCTTTTTCACTGCTACTTTCATTTTTCAATGTTGTGAAGTCCTATTGTTGAACTTCTGGGTTCTTTTTTTTTTTTTTAGAAGTAGCCATGTCTAGATTCAAACTGATCAAGCTGGATATCCCTGCTCTGAAAAAAAGCATCTTTAATTATTCTTTATTATTCTTCCTCACTTTCCTCAGAGGAAGTGCCATCTGTTGTATTCTGTAACTAGCTGTGCCAAAGCAGCTCTGTGTTTCCAGTTTGGGGATCTTTCCTCTGTTGTTCCAGGGCAAATCTCACATTCCGAAGGAGCTCAGATCTGTTGCCTAAACAACAGCCCTCTAGTTCTGTTTGAGTGCCTTAGGGTTTCTGACAGGTGTTGTAGCATTGGCCTATGTGACATGGAGACCACCAGCAGCCCATACCCTTACAGAGGGGCACTTGGAGAGATGTGGGGTAAACTCAGATAATGTCAGGGGCCCTGAAGCTCCTATGTTTAGACAGAAAAACTGGACCCACCTTATGCTGGTGTATCCATCTGTGCAGGTGTCAAAATGAGGACCACAAGGATGGATAAAGCTTAGACTTCTATTGGGATGTTTGCCTTTCAATTTCCATAGGCAAGAGGTCTAGCTGTCCTTCCCTCCCTGGATAACGAATACAGGAGAGCAAACAGGGCTGTTGCTAGGGAAAGGGTGAGGAATAAGAAGAAAAGGGAGTTGGGTCCTGGAAAGCAAATACACTTGTTGAATTTCTTCTTTCTGCAATCAATTGGTGTCCTTTGGGGGTGTTTATAAGGTTTGGGTGGGTCTGTGGGTGGGTGCTGAGTCACTGGGGGCTGTGCTGGGTGGCCACTGCCTGGGGGTTTGAGTAGACCTAGAAAGTGGTCCTTTGGTTGTTGAAAAAGTGAGGCAGCAGCTGGGCCTGGAGAGGGTAAGAACAAGCAGCTGGGGAGTACAGTGAGTAAGGCAGTTGGTGCTGGTGAGGACTCATTTCTGAGTTTCTCAGGTTAGCAGGGCCCATCATATTCAGCTGGGGCTATGGTGCTTGTTGTTACTATCTTACTCGAGGCATAGTAAGGTACAAGAACAGTACATTAATCAAAGGGGAGAAGTTAAATGTCTATAAGTGTTCAAACCAAATAAACCACCCTGTTCATGGTGCACGAAGAAGGCCAGAAAGAGTAGTGGTTTCCCACAAGACTGCACAGACTGCACTGTGGGTGGTCACCTTCTGGGGCAGCTTTTGTCAGCATGGAGAGGTCATGGCCCTGCAAGCTTTCTCCTCCTAATCTTGGTCTGGAGCAGCTGGAAACAACATGAAGCTTCCTAGCTGATGTCTAACCCTGTGGAGAAGACCAGCCCTCTAGATGGCATCACAACATGCACCTGTACCAAGGGTGCTTTTGTAATGCAAGAGACTTTCAGTGCTAGGAAGAGGCGAGTAATGGAAAGGGATGCTCCAATATTAGGTAAAATAACTGGATCTGTGATATCTCAGTGAACTGCATAGTAACCTGCCCACTGAGCACAAAGGTAGAGGACTTCATAAGAGGCTTGAATTATTCACTTGGGGGTGCTGGCAGAAGCTAGTGGTTGTCATCCCTATTGGTATTATGGGGGCTGTCTTCAGGTGGTTGTGCAGCAGACTGGTATCTCAGACCTCTGTAGCAGCAGTGTCTGAAATACTGTCAGGGCCATCACAGGACTTAGGAGGCAGCAAAAGAGTCTGCACTGAGGAAGTGATGGGGCAGAAAGTTAGGATTAAAGCATTGTGGGAAATGGAGAAGCTTCTGGGGCAAGAGGGACCCGTGCAGGCTCTAAGGCTATGTGCTGTGGTTAAAATGAGACCAGACATGTACATAGCTGTCAATACTCAGAAACGGAGTGAGAGCAAAATACGTCTCTGCTTTTACATCAGTGCTTGGTGTTTTAAAAAGCGGAATAGGAGTATGAGAATTTCTGGGCTCAAACGAAACCCTGATGGAGCAGTTGACCTAGGGATATGGTGGGAGTAGGATAATCAGTGGGATATGGTGTTGCCAGGCTGCCAACCTTGCAGGAAGAGAAAACAGAACATATAGGAGGGGGAGTTACGTTGTATTTGAAGGATAATATGAAGTGTAATGGCATAAAAATGTTCCAAGAAAAAGAGATGTGCAGTGGAACCTCAAGTAACAAGGTGTCATGGTAGGATTGTACTGATGATCCCCTGCTTGGCAGGGGGACTGATCATCATAAGGTGACCAGAAGTTATTATGGGAGATGAGAGGAGCGGCATTTGTAAGACAGATAGTAAAGGTGGTAATTGCAGTGTCCCTCTATAGACTGAATGCCTTGTCAGAGCTAGGTGCAGAGGTAAAAATTTCTGACCTGCTGTGTGACTGCTTCCTAGAATAACCTCCAAGATGCTGATCTGTGTTTTGGTCTCAAGTGGTACATGAGACCTACTTCAAGGAGCTGTCTCAACATGATTAGATTTCAGCAAAAGTGAGCCAAATGATTTCAGAATATGAATATTCATTTTCAAGAAAGGAAACTGTGAAAATGATGCAATTTGTCCAAAAAGAAAACAAAACAACATTGAAAACGGTAGTCTAGGAAGTGAGAAAACCGGAGACTTCTCAAAATTAGTATACTAGAAGTTTAGGTGAATTTGTGTTGTAATTAAAAATAAAACATCCAGTAAAATCCCTTCAAGGCTTAGAGAAGTCAAGGCTAGAAAAAAGAGAGCATTAATAATAAAAATGGGAAAATAGTCCAAATGAAGAGAGTCCATAAATTATGACCAGGTATTTAAGCAATTAGGAGGACCAAATGAAAAAAACACTAAACCTTGGAGAGCCTTGCAAAGGCTAGTGCCAAGTTCTTCAAATGCATCAGAACTGGGAAGACAGACATGGGAAGTTCTTAAAGGTTTATTTCTAGCTAGTAGAAAGAATTGAGAAGTTTATGCTGGAGAGCAATTTATATGATGTTGATCATGAAATAACACAGTCCATGATCCTCTGGAAGAGAAGAAAAGATGACAGGCAAGTCAGGGTCCTAGACAAACTAGAAAATGCCAAGTATGATGCTGATAATTAAAAAAAGCGAGAGCATGATAATTATTTTTAACCAATCACTTCAGTTCTCTGAAAAATACTGAAACAAATAGGTAGTATTTTGTAGGCACCCTTGAGATAAAAAAGTAGTGTCCATTATGAATTTGTCAAGAACAAAGTGTGTTAAGCCAGTCTAAATGGTAATACATCTTACAGGTAGGAAAGCATCAGTAGGAGCTGCAGTTAACATTATTTCACATGTCCTTGTAAGCAAGCTATGGAAAAATGGTCAAAATTAAATTGTTGTAGTATAGAGAACTCCTCTTACCTGATGTCAGAGGTTTGTAGTGGAGGTGAAAGGACTGATCAAGTGGGAATTTGGGTAGTACATGCTGGGTTTTCTTCCTTTTAGGATCCAAAATCATTTTGCTAATTTGAAGAAATTGCTAGGTAATAAAAGGAGACAGTTCAATAGGACTAAGTGCAAGGTACTACCCAGAGGTAGTTAATAAGTAAAATCAGTCAATATTTGCCCTGAGGCAGTCAGTCAACATGTGCAGTAGTCGATGCAGGGATGAGAAGGGAGGAGAGTGCCAAGGTAGCAGCCTGCCAGAACAGGGTCTGGAGCTTACAGGGAAGCACAGGCTGGACAGGACCAGCAGCTACATGTGAAGAAGGCCAGCCTTGCAGCTGCTGTGGGGAGGAAGGTGAAACACCAGGAATCAGATACCTGCTGCTTTTTCTGAATAGGCCAGGCCAGGGATGGAGCTTTGTACTTCAATTTGGGTGATAAGCTTAAAGAAAAATGAGGACTGCCTGGGAGGATGAATGTAAAGAAACTCTGAGAATGATTAAAGGGCTAGAAAACATCATCTACTGGGATGAATGAATGAGGTTGCTTAATCTGAAGCAGGGGGGTGGAAGAGAATGAGGGAGTAGTCTCTGAATATATGAAAGGCCCTTGCAAGGCAGAAGATACCACAATATTTCCATAGTTATGATAGCTGGGGCAAGAGGTAGTGGTTTTGAATCTACTGGAAGTACAGCAGAGATGATTCATATTAAACATTAGGAAAAATCTTTCCAAAATAAGTATAGCAAAGTATGGGAATAGATCTCAGAGTGGCAATGTTGGTGCCACTTCATCATGGGAAGTGTTCAGGACAGGTTAGTAAAACCTCTTCTGTAAAAGATAGAGATACAAAGTGATTGTGCTGTAATACAAAATTATTCTAAGACTCCATTTTTTTCCTTCCCTATGTTGTTCTGATTTAGTATTTTTAAATTCAAAACCTGTTCTGAACTGCTTTCCTTTCTCCTGTACTTTATTTTGTGTTTTATTTGATGTGATACTTTCTTTGAATAGTGTTACTGATACTTTTCTGCTCATCTGTTATACACAAATCAAAATCATGTGAATTGATTGCATGACACTTCTATTTGTAATCTGCAAAAACAATCTGATACTTGATGCAATAATCACAATTGCTTTGATTAAAAGCTCAGCAAATAGTTAAGAAATTAGGAATACTTTTCAGTGTTTCTGAGTACACCTTGGCATTTTTAGGATTTTACCCTTCATGTTATTGCTCTCTACAACTGCCTGAAAGGAGGTTGTAGTGAGGTGAGTATTGGTCTTTTCTCCCACGTTACTAGTGATGAGAGGAAATGGGTTTAAGTTGTGCTAGGGGAGGCTTAGATGGGTTATTAGGAAAAATATCCTTACTGAAAGAGTGGTGAGGCATTGGAATGGGCTGCTCATGGAGTCGCCATCCCTGCAGGCATCCAAAAAATATGTAGATGTGGTACTTTGGGACATGGTTTAGTGATTATAGTAGTATTAGATTGCTGGTTGTACTTGATGACCTTAGAGGTCTTTTTCCAACCTTAATGATTTTATGATTCTCTGTATTTAATTCTTCGTCTCTTCTACCTACTCCTGTTGTATTCTGCTCTTAAAAGCCATTAAGTTTATTATCAAGACATTTCTTATTTCCTGTACTTGCACAGTCCTGTTACCTCTCTGTAAGCACACTGCTTCCTGCAGTGTTGCCCCAGCTACGTAATGGAGGAACTTAGTCAAGTTGGAGAGATCTTTGTCATTGGTAACTAATTTATGTGTTTGCCATATTTGTGACTGAGCAGAAGGAAAGTCAGGTGGATAAAAGGCTGATGTGTGGTCTCCTGTGTGCATTGTTTTACTCCCAGGGTAATATTTTTTCTTTGGTAACTGGCATGTGTCCATCATCTCTTCCTGTCCCAGGAAGCTGAAGGAGCATGAAATAAAATTTTCAGCTGTTGGACACAGGGAATTTGTGTTAGAACCACCTGTTTAAAGGAGGCTATCAAAAAGCCCTAGGAGGGTGTCTCACCACTCAGGTGAGGAGTTTCCAACAAAAGGGTGAAATATGAGTGAGACCACCTGTGAGCAGAAAGCGCAGGCAATTGGTAACTGCAACAGGCAGCAAACCAGCATCCGTACTCAGCCACTGCAGCTGTGTGCCTGGGTGGCTTGTGCATGTGTTGCAGAGCGTGGGTGAGAAGATCTGAGATACTGATATCTCTGGTCACCTCATCAGCCTTAGGAATGGCCAGTTGCAGCTGCACCTCTGTGCTGGTGAAGACTATGGAAGACAAAATAAGCTTTCTGATGGACAGGTGAAGAGATTATAGTCCTAAAATGTTTGCTTTGCCCTTCTGTTGTGGTTTCTCACCTCGGGAAACAAGCAGAGTATCCCTGTGAGATTTGATAGAGCTTGTTTGCAAGAGTGAATGGGGATTAAGACACCTCATGCTCTCTGCAGTCTCCAGCACAAGAGCAGCACCTCCAGGGGAGGACAAGCAGGTATTTGGGTGTAGTATAGCCAGAATGAATTTTTGAACTGTTGAAGGCTGTGAAAAATCTTGCCTCTGTCCTGAACATTAAATTCACCAGAAAGTTGCCTGATCACTGGTAAATCCCTCTGGGGCCATTGCAGGCAGCCCTCTCCCTTTGGTTTGGAGTGGTTGGTCAGACCTGCCACCGTTGTTCTGGTAAAGCAGCTTTTTGTAAAGGTGCATGTGGGCTGGAAAGGAGTCTTATTCTCTGCTTGGTCCATTAGTTGCACAGCTACACAGAAGGCAGGACAACAAAAGATTCATCAGAGTGGCTTTGAATGGAGAAAGGGCTCTGATGTAGATGTATGGTTGCATCTGTTTAGTCTTCACGCTGCACTGCTAATGGTCATCAGGGAGTATGAACCAGTTCAGCAGATGCTGTTTCTTGGAGAGCGCATTAACACTGATGCCTGTCTTATTGCTAGATTTGATCAATGATTTCAATAATAAAGGAGGAATCTGTGCTTACCTATTAAGATTCTGCTGTAGAGCAAAGTATGAAAGACAGATAATAGAACTCGATGAGCAGTGACCTTTAGTTTCCTTAATAAATGCAGATCAATTTTATTCTTTATCCAAAGGCAAACAGGTAGCGACCAAAGGAAAAGACTCATATCCTTGTACCACAGGATGTGAAGAAAATGGGTGGAGAGAGAACATGAACACCCTGGTTGCTGCTGGTAGAAATAGGAAGACATGGTGTGGGACCAGGATGGGGCAAGCATGTTGATTGCACTGGTAAAATGGGAGCACAAAGGCCAAATTGATACGACCTCTTGTGGAAACGGGCAGATTTCTGAGCTCTTCTTTTCTGTGAGTTGTCTTTTCTGACCATTTCTGTCCTGCAGGGCAGGATGGCTGGCAGAGCCAGCAGAGATTAAATTACAACAACTTGGGATAGTGCAGTAGCAGTTGACATGAATTCTGAGGCTGAAATTCTTATAGAGATCACAGCTGGCATCAAAATGTCTGAGCTCAGGGAAATGAAAATTATTTCTGTTTTGCTTAGTTCTTTGTGACAGGGAGTTCGCTTCCTTACATCCTAAAAATAGACAAGACATCCCTTCCACTTTGAACAACATCATTTTAACATATTTCCCTCCACACAACCTTATTTCTCAATGAATGGGTCTTCTTTTACAGATGGCATTTGAAGTTTTGCATACAAGAGGTACGTCAAGCATGTCAAGGCATTTTCCCCTCTAACATTCATTATTAAATATGATTTAAATTGACTTGAGAAACCGTTCTGTGACCTCTAACGCTGAAGCCTCCCGTTCTCTTTTTCTCTCTCTTTTTTTATTTTTAAAGGGGAAATATCCCAGGTCATTCATGTGTTATAACGAGATGTTCAATGATTTCAGGCAAGGAAGTGCCTCCATTCTGTGGTTTTGCTTTGATTAGCACCCATTATGATGCCTCTGTGCATGAGTGCATTGTATCTTCCTTTAGGCCTCCTAAGTCTAATGCTGTTCAGGCAGTGCTGTAAGAAAGAAATAGACCTTTTCTTTCAGTGTGTGCATTGAACTAGATGGCAGTGATTTACAGCATGCCTTAGAAAAAGCAAGAAGTCAGGGACTCTGTGGATTGCATTCATAAAACCACTGAACTGGCGCTTTGCAATGCTCTCTTCTGGGTGATCCATTGCAATTTCAGGCATAATCCCTCCTGCTACCAATGGCATCCTGTGTAATTTAACCAGGTTGGATCCTATGCAAGTCTTGCTTCTGTCTGTGTTAGAAAGGAAGCAGGTACCAGGGTTCAGATTTCAATCTCGAGAGGCAGCTGGTGCAGGCTAAGGGGTTCAGTCTGTGCTGTAAGGCAGAGCTCTGGGGCAAGCATCAAGCTACTGATGGGATCCAAGAGGGATGGGATAGGGGTGCACGTGCAGGTGGATTTGTAGGTAACAGGGATTGATGCATATTCAGAACTTGCTGTACGTTGACCTTGAGATGTACAGAAGAATCTGGAGGCTTTTTCTTCAGAGGAGATAACAGCCAAATAAGTGAAAATTATGCTTTTCTGTATATATTTCATCATGTTCAGATAGATGAACAGGTGAGGTGTTCTCAAACCTTGCAGGAACTTCTGCCAGCATATTCTGCAAGAAATGACACAGAGCATGTATCACCGTGTTAGTGGCCTTTAGCTTCCCCTTCTTAAGTTTCTCTGTTTTATTTGTTTCTGTATTAAATGTGGCGCTGCATTTTGCAACCCCATTGTTGGCCTGTTCAGTACATTGTTCTTGCTCACAAGAGCAGCGCTTTAGACTTAAATATCCACAGTGAGGTAATGTGAGCTATATATTGAGTCGATGACTGCTAAATAATTAAGGCTGTGGTTCCCTTCATAGTAAGTGTGAATTATTCCAAATTCTGCAAGACCATCTGTATGACTGGCTTCAAGCTGAACGTAGCGTAGAGTATGTTTGATAGACAATAATATTATTAGATAAATTAAATGCTAGCAATAGGCTGTCAGCTTAATTATGGTAGCTGGCTGCCCTTAAAAACCAGTGAATTATTTTGGATGGAAGTGTCTGTGTGATAACCTTTTCTAACTTCTTGCAATCCTTGAAGTTAGTATTGCAAGGCAGGAAAGTGCCTGTGGCAAAGCCCTGCTAAGATGCCTTATTTATAGTTTCCTATTAGCATTTTCTGAAATGCTGTTTTGACATGTGGAACAGCCATTGACTGGAGCCAGAGGATGAGCTCCAAAACTATTTGTGCCACAGCTCTCTGACAGGTCATTCCCCTCTGTGGTTTGCTTGGCTGTTATTTTTTTTTCTTTTTATCAACCAATTCATATCAGATGCTCTTGTATGTGAGCATGAATCTTAAGTGGATAGGAAGCAAGACTTGCATGAAGCTTTCTGGAGATGACTTGTGCTCTCTGCGGGTACTTGAAAAACACACCCGTTCAAAAGTAATCATGTGTGGTTTTTATGGGCCTGTACCCTGGGATTCATTAGCTCTGATTTTCAGTTGCATCCCAGTGAATTTCCCTGTCTACCTGTGCACAGTCTCTTCCCTTGCCTGCTTCAGGGACCCGAGGTGAAGATTATTTTTCCAGTAGGAATAACGAGGCTCTGTAATGAGGACCATCGACACCTCTGGGTTTCTCAATATGGCTACTAGTACCAGTGTATTACACGAGTGTTCTAAATTCTAAACCCATTATTATTGCTCTATTTTTAAATGACCATTGCATAAGGACACCTGTTGCATTTCCAGACTAGAGTTAAAGCGATAGCTTTTTTTAAACCTGACTGGAATAGGGTGCTGTGCCCTGAAGGGTGGGAAAGGCATGGGAGGTTCCTTCAGGCAAAGCTCTGCCAAGTCTGCTCGGGGAGCAACCTTTTGCTGACTATTGGGCTGGCTATGCAACTGTGTGACCAGCTTTCTTCCCCTGCTTAAACTCTCCTGACAAACTTTTATTCATTGTCAGTGAGCTCTGCGGTCTCTCCCAAACACTTCTGAATGAAAGCTCTTTGTCTCTGCCTATTCTTCAGCCCTTTTGCTCATTTATGTGAAAACATTGGGTTCCTGTGGCATTGGATTTCTCCTTCCTTCATTAACATTAGTTACTATGGGAACTGCTAATGGGAGAAAAATCAGCTCTTTCCCCAAATACAATATGAAGTAATTAAAAATGTTATGTTCATTTTATGCATTGAATATTTAGGTTCACAAAGGATGGATATATTTGATATATATTGTTGTGTGAACAGCTTGTAAATGCTAAGTATGTGGAGAGTTGGTTTTGCCTTCAGTGTGTCTAGCATCATAAAAAAACCCCTGTTCTAGTACTTTTATTTCCATATGCTGTGTGCCATATAGTAGAGGGGTTTCTATATGAAATAATGTTATAACTCAGATTCAAATACTTGTAAAATGCCTATGTATCACTTAATTAGTGGTGACTGGTATTTTTAGAGTAACAAATCCTACCAAGTTTCAGAGAGCTTTCGTCAACTGAATGTCTTCAAACATTGTAGTATTTTAAGAAACTTTGTCCCATCATGAACAGAAAACAGCCTGCTCTTAGACATCCCCTTTCTTCTCCCAAGCATCTTCAGACCTTAAACAATGAGTTGTTTTGATGTGAGGTAAGGCAAGAAACACATTCCCAGTGCATCCCTTGAATGTGGTGTCAACTGCTTTTACATGGAGGGCACTCACTGGATGGCACCAGGCAGCCATTCAGAAATTTGAAAAGACTTTTTTACGTGGAAGTTGCAAATGATTGAAAGAGATTTAAAGTGTGAAACTTCCACTTTTGATCAGTGCTTAAATTTTTCTTCCTAGGTGGTGGTTTTACTATAAAGGGCCAATTAAATACAGTGAAGAAGCTACTGTGATGAGTTTTCAGAACAGCCCAGCACCACTGTTTTGTTATTTGTCTGGGACTGTCCTGGGGATTGTGGCTTCCAGGTAGCCACCAACAGGGTCACCCCATGTGATGTGCTGAAGAGGAGTGGATGAAGCTCTGCAGCTTTCCCTCTGCTTCCTGCAGACCTACACCACACTACCATGAAGCGAGGCTGAGGACCAATCCTCTGTCTTTGGTGCCAAGTTTGTACAGGTTCAGGCACTGATTTTGAATATGGTACAGGTTTAGTGCATGCAGAGGGGGTTTAGTGTATGCAGAGGGAGTTGAGGCATGTTTCAAATTATTCTGGTTCAACCTTCAGCTTGCCCTTGGGATGCCGTAGATAGAGGTTTATGGTCTAAATTCAGCAAATGCTACTTGCATGGCTAAAAAAAAATCCCCCTCTCCCAACATCCCCCAGAAAATACACATACAGAGAGAAAGGAAGGTGAAGGAATTTGCACAAAAAGCTTTTTTCCCTTCAGTACAAATTGTGTATCAAAAAAAAGTGATTTGGAGCTTTGTTCTTTTCCAGTCAAGCAGAAAATGTATGTAAGCTTTACCTCCTGTTTCAGTTCTCTACAGAATTTCTTCCCGTTGACCTTTCCCAAGTTGGCATTTAGGTTTTTGGAGGGGTTTTATATCTCCTTCAGTTCCTCACCTTTATCCTGTCTCCTGTCACTTGAATGACATGGAGATGCTTAAGCCAATGTGGAGTGCTTGTTCCTCCTCAGATTAACAAAGAATAACAAACTTATGAAAAATCCTGTTATCTGGTTTGAAATTAGTGAAGACAAGCAGGCCAGGCTGTGCAGAACAGTGACTACCTTGAAGGACAGGAGCAGGGCGAAGTTTCTAGGTGGAAAACTTTGTTCTCAGTCTACCTGCTTTTTCAGGGGGCCTCACAGCTAAAGCTGCAGCATTACTGCTGTGGTTGTGTTCACTAATGCAGGATGAGGTGTCCTCATCTATACTGTGTGGTTCACCTAAGGCATCTCAATGTTTTGCCGACTGCCAAGAAATTCAGACCTTCAGACAAAAAAAAGCCCATTCTGTTCATGCAAAGTGAGTGCAGCTCAGGCCCTGTTTCTCATTTTCTACTAATAAGAAAACTGGCTTTTGTGATAGCTAAATCACACTTGTATTATACATATGCAGTTCCCCTTCCCTTTCGGGGTGCATTAAGAAGAGTGTGACCAGCAGGTCAAGGGAGATTCTTCTCCCTTTCTAGTCTGCCCTAGTGGAGCTACATCTGGAGTATTGTGTCCAGTTCTGGGATCTCCGGTTCGAGAGATGGGGAACTACTGGAGAGAGTCCAGCGGAGGGCCACAGAGATGATTAAGGGACTGGAGCATCTCTCTTATGAGGAAAAGCTGAGACACCTGGGGCTGGTTAGCCTGGAGAAGACTGAGAGGTGATCTTATAAATGTTTATAGTTATCTAAAGGGTGGGTGTCAAGAGGGTGGGGCCAGTCTCTTTTCAGTGGTGCCCAGTGATGGGACAAGGGGCAATGGTCACAAGCTGGAACACAGGAAATCCCACGTAAACATAAGGAAAAATTTCTTTGCCGTGAGAGTGATGGAGCACTGGAACAGGCTGCCCAGAGGGGTGCAGAGCCTCATTCTCTAGAGTCATTCAAAATCTACCTGGATATGTTCATGTGTAACCTGCTTTAGGCAATCCTGCTTTGGCAGGGTGGGGGTTGGACTAGATGATCTCCAGAGATCCCTTCCAAGCCCTACCATTCTGTGATTTCCCCAATCCTTTGGTGAATGTATTCCAACTGCAGTTCAGCACAGGGAAATTTTACTTCCAAAGAAAGTCATTCTAAAGCACTAAATTCTTGAAGAAATCTTTAGTTTGCTCCTCTTACAGTAGGAGATGAAAAGATGCTCTCAGTGGGAGTTTTCCCAGTGTGGGTGGTGATGGAGCATATTTTGAGGCAAGAACACTTTTATGACTCCAGCTTTGCCCCAGTGTATCTAGCTTGAAGGGCTCTTTCAAAAGAGCTATGGGAGATGTTTATGTGGTTTGTTGTGTGTGTTTGGTTTCTTTTTTAATTGCACCTAATGCAGAGAAATTCCTGTTGCCTGCCTCTGTTATTGATATAAAGCTTCACTAAGGTTCTAAATGTACAGTCTTTCACTTCTTATATACTGAATACTTTGCTTCACTGAACTGCAGATAAGATGAATGGGGAACTGCTGGCTAAGAAAAGGCTCTCACAATGTGTTTTAGACCTCTATGTCCCTGAGCACCTGATCTATTGATGGGTTTTGTAATACTGTTATCCTGCTGATCTAGTTGCAGGATTTTACCTCATGCTGCAGAGCGACTGCAGAAGAAAAAAGGGAGGAAGGAGTAGTGCTGACCCAGTTTTTCTCACATGTGCGCACACGGTATGTCCTGGATGCCCTCCAAGTCATTTTGGTGGGCAGCGTTCTTCATGCTGGGTCTGGTCTCAGAGTTTCTTACTCCCACTGATGTCCGTGAGGAGAAAGCAGCAGGACAGAGTGGATGGTATGTTCTGTTTCTGAAGCATATCCTGAAAAGTTTTATGTGGAAATGTCTACAGCTGTGGCTCTTGCACTACCTTGTGGCAACTAGGGCTGGGTTTTCAGCACTGCTTTAGGAGCATCCTCAGACATGTCTCTTGAGGCTTAATGGCCCTTGATGGGAGCTGTGTAGAGTGAGGGAGAGAATGAATTTTAAGAGTCCTCTTTGAAAAATGTGGTGGCTAACCCTCAAAATCCTAATGTTGGAACTGCATTTATCTTCTAAATGCTTTCTCAAATCATAAGCTTGGAAGGTAATCATTCACTTGGAGGGAAAATGGAAATATTTTAACTGGAAGAGACCAGGTGGCAGGGAAGGGGTATTTAACCTAGGACTACAAGCATGTAGTCCTAATTCTCAGCTTCAGCCTCCCTGAAGGGAATAAAAGACAAGGTATTTGTCTTGTGCTTGTACCACTGCAGTAACGCACTTCCAGTAGTAACTCCATTACCTCCTAGATTTTACCAGCCTAAATATTTCTTTAAAACAGTGACCTACAGGGTCAGAATCCAAGAAATGTAACACTTCTGATTAGATATACACCCCTATGGATCATTTACATTTCAGGCATTCTTATTGTACATTTTTTATTATATATTGTTCTTCATGAAACAACTACTAGCATGATATGCAAAATCTGTGCAAATAATGTATGTTTTGGTTGCAAGAGAAATCTGGCCTCATTTCACAGGCAGGAATTATACTGAGTCTGTCTGTGCTGTGCAATATGTGTAGAAAATTACCTATGACTGGCCCAGAGTAAGATCCTGTTCAGTTTCATAGCAATCTTGCCATTCATGCCAGCGGGGACAAAGTTGCAGGTCTGAGGTGTAACTTTCAGAGTCTGTTAAAATTATTGTGGTTTTGTTTGTTTGTTTTGTTGTTGGTTTAGTTTTGTTTAGGTTTTTTGTCAGATATAAAATGAAGTTGATACCCCAATGCCTTCAACAAGTTTTCATAGCTGGCATGTGAGTACACATATCAGTCCTTTCTGGTAGCTCTGTTTGTCTGCCATAATATCTGAACACAGCTATAGCCCCCTTTGAATTTGAACACACATCTTGACTTCTCTGAGATACTGTTAAATAAGTCATGAGCAATTGCAACAGTCAAACTGGTATTTATCTGCCCTCTGGATTTTCTTTAGGGCTTCTTGGTGAAATGTTTTTGCAGGGGGCAGAAAATCTCTAAATGGTATAATTCTAAGGTAGATCTTTAAGAGACAAGTGTCTTCACAAAACATTTCATAATAGGATTACTGCTTTGGTTGAAAAACTGCACTTCACTATTTGTTTAGTTTTTTAGGGCTACAATAAATTGATGTTGTCTGGGCTTAAGGTAGTTGGTCAACAAGAGAAGTATCAGGAATCATTGGCCTATTTGATCTTCCCTTCAGCAGCAGTTCCTGGAACATCCAGCTCTAGTGGGTCAGGACATTGTAGGAATGATATGAACTGCCAGACTGGTCTCCGTATTTTAGACAGAAATACTTGCAACTCAAACAAGAGGGTGAGGATCACAAGGATAAGTCCCTGTTATTTGCATTACTTTTACATATAGTAACTTTGTTTCAGAAAATATGGATGTATTGGAGCACAAAATCAGATGTTTGTGAATATATTTCACAGTTGTTGCTTGCCAATATATATGTTCCTTTTTGAGCTGGACAGCAGCCTTTGAAATTAAAAAGAGAGCTGAGCGAGTTGGTGTGTGTTTGGTTGTTTTTTGTAAGGGGCATTTCGAAGCTCCCTTCCATAGGGCTTCCCTAGTCTCTATCAATTTCTATCAAATTTCTATCATTCTATTTATCATTCTATCAAATGCATATTCAGCTAGAGCAAGAAAGTGTCTCTTTTCTTTGTGGCTGTTTAATGTGGCTATCTATTTTTAAGTGACTTGAAATAGAAAATATTACTGAGCTTGCTTAAGGGCATTCTTCTCTTTTGTCCAATTTGGCCTGCAGATTTAAGAACCCCCTAGTACATACATGTTCATACACTGATTGTGATTGCACTAGCTCTGTTTCCAAAAAAAATGGGCTAAGGAGGTCAAGCTGGGTTTAGCTCAGAGGTCAAACATCACAGATTGGGAAATGAGTCTCTGTTCTGGGTTTAATTCTATATGAAAGGTATTTATTTGTAACTTCTAACAATTCCTATCTCTGCAGTGTTTCCCTACTTTATTTAAGAATTTTTGCAATTAGAAGAAAATAAATAGCGCAAAAAAGTATTTGCAAATTAATGGGCTGACTTTATGGTGCTAAAAATAAGGTTGCATTACGAAGTATTCATGTATACCTGGATGAACTCTGTTTTCTTAAAATGTTTGTGAGGTCCAGAAGAATCAGTTTTTCCTCACTAAAATAGGCTTATTCAGTAGTCAAAAATAACAGCAGCAAAATAGCAGGAGAATAACAACAACAAAAAAGACCTAGATGAAATAGGTTGTATGAGTCACAGTCATCAAATATGTAGAAACACAATGATCTGTTTTAAATACAAACAACATTTGAAGGGAAAAATAGTCTAAATATTATACAAATCAGCATGAATGTTACTCTTTGCAGAAAGGAAAGGTTGTTGGTGTCATGAGTTATTTGTTCAGGAACTCACATTAGGAGATATTTTAAAAGATTCAGCATATTTTATAAAAGGGCAGAAACCATATCCCTGACTTAAACAACTAGGGACTTGCCATTGAGAAGTTAAGTAGGTTATTAAACTTGGTGAGCAGTCCCCATGCTGAAGAAACATTTGCCTGAAGAGGGCAGCCAGTATGAAGCATGACATTTTTCAGGAAATTAAGGATAGTTTGTGAATAACCAAGGGATAGAAAGAAATACCATATGCCCAGTAGTGCGTAACTATGTTATAACAAAGAGCATGACTAGTTGAATGCAACAGCCAGGTTTGGGATTCAAGTGCCCTGTGAACATCTACTCAGTACTCAGCTCCTGCAGCTCTGCACATTGTTGTCTTTGGTTGGAGCTTCTGCAACCATGGCAAGACCTGGCAGAGGTGACATACTGAGCCCTGACTTCTATCCTTCAGATTTGAAAGGGGAAATATTTAGCACCACAGGTATGTGACACATTAATGTAGATTTAGCAACAGACCATCTTAATGTTTGCATATATCAGGAACATACTGCTAATTAGCCACCAGCTTATCCAGAGGTCCCTACCAGAGGTGCTGTCCTACTTGGTTTCCCAGAAAGCTGGTTTGAACAAGCCTGGGTCACTCAGGTCTAGAACCCTACAACAGAGCACTGACAACCCCACATTTTCTATTAGTTTTCTTTCCAGTAAGAAAGTGTCCCCACCTTGATGACATGTAATCTCTTCCTCTGGGGCAAAATGCTGCTGCAAAATGTGTCTGCTACTGTTAATGGTAATGAGTAGACCATTTTGACTGATAAGCACTTTGCACTGACTTGATGCTGGAATAAAGAGCACAGACAACTCTCAGGGTGCAAACTAAAATTGTGCTTTGCTCGAGCCTCTTTCTTTATGCTGATAAAGGAAAAAGAAAGAGCATGGGGTTAAATGCTGTTCTACTTTCAGGTTCTATTTTTTAAATACATCTTTTTTATTAGTAAAAGTTGTACCATTTCACCATTGACAGCAGCACCCCAGGCTTCTGTCAGTGATGAAGTCCCAGTTTGCCAGGTGCTGGCCAGTGGATGCCAAATTGTTTATAGTCTAATGAAGCCAAGATACTGTGAATGGACAGAGCAAACTACTGAAAAGAAAGGAGAACCCTGAATGGAAAAAGCAGCCATGGGAACAGATGTACGCTTGCAAGCCAGAAGCAAATGTAAGTAAGTGACTTTGAATGATTTTTAATACTTGCATAAAAATATCACCTCTCTAACGTGCTTTACTCACTTTCTCCCTGGATGTCAGCGTGTGGCACACTGGATGGACACTCAAGTGGAGTTTTCTATAAAAGGACCTAGAGGCAGTTAAATATTATAATTTGGTTACCTCTGGGAGACTCTTTTACATCTGTTTTCACAAATACTTATTGACAGAAGGGTATTTTCCAGGTGGAGAGAATTTGGTTGATGCCAAGTCCTTGCTCTGTCAACACTGTGCAGATTTGAACAGCAGCTGCTGGTTGTATTTGAGGCTGGAAGGAGGGGAGAGAAGTAATGTTAGCTCTGGACTGGGAACTCCTGAGAAAATCAATGATTTCTAAATCACTCTTTTTCTAAACTGCAATGGCTCTGCATTAGAGAGACTAACTCTTTCTGAAGCATCTCTGTGCCTTTTTTCCCTTTTGTAATACTAACCCATTTCTGAGACACTGGGCACAGCCTCCTCCTTGCTCTCCCCCCACTGTCATGTTTGTTAGTGCTTTTGCAGCCTTTGGCAGCTTCCCAGCCAGAGTGGATTCCCTGCCAACAAACTCCCCTCATAGCTCATTTTATAAAGGGCTGATTGCTTTGATGGATGTTAAGCCTAAGGAGATCGAAGGAACAAGGGATTCCTATTTTGCTTTTAAAGAAAAAGGGAGCCCTCTCCCTTTCTTCTGAAAGACACATTGTAAATAGTCAGTCCAAACCTTGCAAGTTTTTATCATGTGTGAGCCCATCAGGGGTGAAAGCTGTTCCTGTGGTGCTCTGTGTGTGATACTGGGATGGGAGATGGAATCATTAAGGCAGTAAAGGTTAGGAAATTAAAAGGAAAAAAAAAAAAATCTTAGGCTGGGAGAGGAAAAATTTAATGAGCAGTAGACAGAAGAGGAAAATAATTAGTCAAGGGAGAGGACAGGAACAAAGAAGAAAAGAATTTGAAAAGAAGAGAGAGAGCAAGAGAGAAACAGAAGGAAGGCTGAAGAGAAGTGCTGGAGAAAAGCAAGGCTGGGAGATATGAGGCCATGTGCACACACTTGATAGAGGAAGAGGGAAGAGCTGAAACAAGGCTGAATAAAAAAAAAAATTAGAAAAGGTGACAAATCTTAAAATGAGGCAAAAGAGGGAATCCAATTAAATTAAACATCAGCTGAGACAGGAAACATAAAAAAAAAAAGCAAAGGATTAAGTCACTCCTTCCTCCATCTGCCACACCTGAAAAATTTACTTGCAGCAGTAACTTGTGGACATCTCCACTGCACCCATCTTTCCCTGACAGATTTTCCATGAGTTCCTGTGAGATGGCTTGCTACTGCTCATTACCACTAGGGCTGCCTGGGCAGCAACAATTAGCTTCGAGGCAACTTTTGAAACTTGTTTTCATTCTCTATCTATTTGGAAGCAAAATGTGTTGACCGTGTTTGAAAATTCATAATTGTCCTAATTACACATGGTTTTATGCCAAAAAATCCGGCTTTTGTATGCAGGAGTGTATTTATCAAGTTAGTGATGAAGGAGACTCAGGAACCATCCTTGCTCTCTGATACCATTTGGAGGTTTTTAAATTCTGAATTCATCAGAGCAGGGATGTGCTAAAACCCTGCAAGTGGGAAACTGTCTGTTCTTTACCCCCACTTTGATGAAACCAACAGTTTTCTGCACCTTGTTCAGTAAAACTGTATTTCCCCTCCCGAATCCTCTGACTACATCTGATGATGATTTGCATATGCCCCTCAAAAGACATGTTATGGAGAGCCTGTGGTGTTTGCTGACCTGCTTTCTCATCAGTCCAGCTTGTACCTTAGGAATGGAGATGGTACCTCTCTCTGGTTTAATTTAAATTCATTTAATATTGATGTTTAGCTTTATGCAGATACCTGGTCGAGCCTTAAAGGCCATGATTATATCCATCTTGTGGAGGTTTGCCTCAGTGCTTGTAATTACTGCAGACACAAAGAAATACATATTTTAAATCAGTTCAGTGTTTCCTTCGTTTTGTGTGTCCTTGCTGGAATCTGATGTTGACAACTAGTTAAGCTTTGCTTGCCTGAACAGTTATGTTGTTTAACAGTTATTCACATCTTAAGAACTCCGGTGCAGTGTGAACATATCCTGTGGACTGTATTTTACATCCTCTGGCTGTACAGGAAACATGCCATGTTCCCTCAGTGTACACATGATCTTTTAGCAGCATCAATGTCACCTCATTTCCTTGTTCCTTCCAAGAGAAGTACCCGTATGAGTGCGATTACTCAGGAGCATAAAAACTCTGCAGATGTCTGGGCAGGAGCAAACCTGTCCTGTATGCTTGTGTAAAGCTCTCTTGGGTCCCAGTCTAGACTAGTTTATTGCATGCCCTGCATTCACACTGTGTACAGCATATTAATGGTTACTCTTTGATAAGTTTTCCTGTTTGTTTTGGTTTTCAGTGGATGAGGACTGCGGGACTGTCTACTTCAGGGTAACTCCAAGTGTCTTGTAATAGTGTCTACACCTGTAGCTCTTGGTGGTATTCTCATCCTATTCATGTTTACTGCAATAGCACAGATAAGAGTTCTCTGAAAATGATGTGTAAAGTCTTCTCTATTTCACAGGAAACGTGTTCTCTTTCTTTGATAGTGCTTGTTGTGTTCTCTGCTCCACACCGAGTCTATTGTGTTGCCTATCTGCCTGATGCAGGCTGTGCTGTATAGGTTGGTGCTGGCTCTGCTGCTTGTCTGCAGCCAGCAGGAACGGCTGTAGGCTCTGGTCCACTTGGAGATGGCTGCAGAACCAGAAAGGAGCAATTTGAGGAGAGGGGGGATGTGGATGCGCACTGTAGGTGACTGAAGGCTAGCCTGGAAAAGATTTCTACAACAGAGAGAAACACAAAGGTTTTTACTCTCCCTCTCCAAAAGTGGGTTGAAGCAAGTTGTGCTTTAATGTATAGGGCCGTTCTGACTAATTATGCTGAATCTGGAAAGAGTTCTCATTTGGATTTTTTTCTTGGTTACTGGCTGCACCGGCTGTTACAGTGATCATCTAATGTGTTTTTACCTCAGCCCAGTTTGACTCCTTTTAGCTCCTACCCTCAGGGTTTTGTCTCTACTTTGTCATTTATCTACCCAAGTTTGCAAATCAGTTTCTTTAGGATATACAGGGAACTTTTGAAGGTTTAGGAAACAGTTATTTGCTTAGCTGTCATTGAGGTTTTGTGAGACAGAGCCACTGACCTGGCCTCTGGGCTTTTCAAATCAAGCCCCTGGCTTCTGATGAGGGTGGCAGGTGCTCACGCATTCACACTGAAGGCTAGGCATCCCAGCCTGTTGTCCAAGTTGCACATGCATACAAATCCTTCCCAGTCACTGCCTGGGTGTGATAAGAATTGTACCTTCTGGGATTATGCAGACTTCAATTTCAAAAGGGCTTGATGTGACCATCTAGTCTGACCTCCTATACCGCAGGTGTACTCCTATAGAGTAAGTCTGAAGGTCACAAAAATAAAATAAATAAATTTAAAAGAAATCAAGAGTAAAAGTGAAATTCATTGTCTTTTGCCTGTGCTTATTTTGTGGATCTTTGCTTCCTCTATCAATCAAAAGGAGATTAAATTTCCTCACTTTCTTAATACTTGGCTAAACATTATACAGTCCATTGGCCTCCATTTGAATATATCCTCAATGACATGCAACTTCTACTAAGGGAGCTCAAGTTAAGCAGTAGTCATTGGGCTAAACCAGACATCTCAGTAAAGTGGCCTTCAACTGAAATTAGATGCAGCTTAACACTGGCCTTAAGGGTGTGTAGCTTGATTGCTTACAGCTTTTCATGATTCTTTGTGTCATTTTTCTAAATTAAAAATACCTTTCTTCCTTTTTTTTTCCTGTAGGCCCTTTCAATTTATAACAAATGACCTCAAGTATTTCTTGCAGCCTCCTTGAAGGAATTCTATTTTTCCTGTGCTTTTTAAAAAGGAAATAAATGGGGAAAGAGGAAGAATTATTTTATTTCCTCTTGCTCACCAAAATCTAACCTTGTCTGAGCTCAACAGTTAGAGTATATGCAAGTGTTAGGGAAGCAATAACTATTCAAGTTTGTGAAACAATAGCCTTAAAAAATCCAGAATGCAAAATACTGGATGATTAGCTGAATGAGATCTCCAGACCTAGAGGGCAGGGACATTAATCAACCTTCCTGAAGGAAATGAAGCTTGCACAGCTATGCTGTCTTTCTAGATTGGCTATCCCTCCTCCCCCAGGCATAATTTTTGAGACCACTTGTCACTTGAGTCAATCTGATGGAGGCATGGTGTTTTCAAGGAGAGTGAGTTCCGAGTTTTTTGTCAAGGTGGTCGCTTGGAGGGGAGGAATAGAGGCTCTGCGTAAGCACAGAGGCTTCCTTTGCATCACATGGGGTCCAAATCCTTCACAGCAAGTGTTGCCTTTGGTTCATCTGCTGGTGGGGGCTGTGGAGACTGCCAGGAGGGTGTGAAGAAGCTTTAAGGGGTGGCTGAGATAGGGTGACCCCAGGCTGGAGATGGTGCATGCTGACCAGGAGGTTGCTAGGGCTATAGGACATCAACCAGCAGGAAAACAGTTTCATTACTCTTGTTGGAAATGGGACAACTTGTCAAAGGTGTGTCAAGGAAAGGAGACATGGAATGAATCTGTGCATTTATGTGAAAAATTTTAATATGTGCTTCAAAGCTCAGTAATGCAAAATAATACCTCAGTCCCCCTCTGCATCACTCCCTGGTTCTTCTAATAAAGCACATGAGTAAGAAAAAGGGTTGTTAGAGCAGAGCAGGCAGGGCTGGGAAGGCATGACTGGGGCTGTGCAGGGGGCACCACAGGAAGGCCTTGGCACTGTGCCTTTCCTGCATCTCAGTACGATGTTCCTTGGACATTGTGCCTGAGCTGTGTTGGCCTCGTGGCTTCTGCCAGGGTTGTCATCTGCTTACGGGGGCCACCTGGTACCACAGTGATGATCTATAACTGCTTCAGTTCCCCCCCCCCTTTTTTTTTTTATTTCTTCAGGAGAAGTTGGGATGCTGCTGCTCAGCAGGAATGTCTTACAATTACAGCTGCTCATTCAGAAGCTCTGCCCAGTGCTGTTTTGTTTGTTACCTTCCCTGTGAATATTGTGAAAAGGAAATCAAAAATATCGAGAGCTCTGCTTTAAGGGGTAACCTCTATGGTATCTCTCCTTGCACATCAGAAATTTGCAAATAGAAAACAGCCTTCTTTTCCTTTTAATTTTTTCTTGTTGCATTATGGTTTCTACCCTGCCTGGCATACTGATTTGCGGGAGAATCCAGGCAGCAACTCAGTGCAAGAAATCCTTAAGGTTAAGTACAAGCAGCCCTTGCTCAGCACCATATCATGATTAAACTTCCACTACCACTTCACTTTATTTTTTCCTTTCCGGATCTCAAAACACTTCTTTTGTAAAATATCATCACATTTCAACAGTGTTTTCTTCCTTTAGCCAAGGAAAATGACTAAAACAGAACTCACAAATCATCTCTTGGATGTGTTAAAGATATTCCTTGTCCACTGTGTGCCATACAGTTCTTTCTCAGAGTATTCTTGCATCCTTGAGACAGCATGTCTCAGTGCCAGGATCTTCCAGTTTTAAGGTGTTTTTTTTTTTGTTTAATCCGAACTGTGCATAGAACTTGATTGCTGCTGCCAAGACTTAAAATCATCAGGAGAGTAGTGAAGAAATTGTGAGTTAAGTTAAAACTGTGTTCATGCTCTTATTTCTGAACCTTGGAGGTGCAGCCAAGCTTGCCTCTGCTATGAAGAGAGCTATGAACCTTTTTAAAAATGTACAATATGGACAGAATTAGAAAATGTTTGGGGAAGGAGCCAAGCAAAACAGCAAATTTAAGACAGACACACAGAGGTGAATTAATCCAAAAAGATATTGAATGCTTATTGCAGACAGATTTTAGTGCTTTTAGAAGTTTGTGTGATGGGGAGCCTGATGCAAGATTCACTTAGCCCAGAGTGCTGTTTCTCACAGTGTCCATATGTGAAGACCTACAGGAGAGTCTAAGCAAGGCAAATGTGTGGTACTTGATGGTGTCCCACCCTTCACCTTTAACAGTTCCCCTTTGTGAGACTGTCCCTTTTCTTGAAGCCACAGAAACGTATGTGATCTGCAGTGCCCTTGTTGAGGCATTACTGCTGCCCTTTTTTTAGTTGTTTTGAATTTGACTCCTACAAGCTTCAGTTGATGTTCCCCCCTAGTGCTGGTACTGCTAGAGAAGCAGATAACCAGTCTTTACCCACCCTTCCTACACCCAGTCACAGTTCTGCAAACATTTTTTTGCATGCCCAGACGTCACCTCTTTCACAGACTGCTGTGTCCTACCTCACTGAGTTGTTCCTTTCATAGCAGTTTTCTTTACCTTTGATCTTCTTCTTCTGCCTTTCTCCAAACATTTGACAGTTCTGCTATAAACCTTTTGAAGGATTTTCTTGCTCAGATACATGTGATTCCTCTGAATTCTTCACAGTTGATGCTAGTCTTTACTACCATGAATAACTTTATATTCTGGGCAAGATTTCTCACTTCACACTTTTCAGTAAATACACTGAACAGTACAGATGCCTATACAGAGCCCTCTTGAACTGTTGCTTACTCTTCACTGAGAAAATGCTACCGCTGTTTTTCCCAGACAGGACTTTCCATGGATGCTTGTTTTTTTCTAACCATTTGGCAAGACATTTTTGAAAAAACAAGGCAGTCTATGTCAACCAGATCGCCCTTATCCACAGGTTTGTTGATCCCTTTGCAGATCTCCAGGAAGAGCAAGACAGACCTAACTAACTCTTCCTGGTGTGATCATCCCAATTAGATTGTACTTCTCTAGATGCTCACTTATTTTAGTTTTTATTAAAGTTTCTCCTAATTGTCCTGGTCCAAAGGTCAGCCTACCATTCTCATATCTCTTCTGGTGCTTTTCTAAAAATTGGTTTCACTTGTACCTGTAGCCATGATTGAATGTTGCAATGTATCCTGAACCTGAAGAGATGGCTCCAGGAGCTCAGCACCTTGCCCCCTCTCCAGTCAGTCTCCAGGAACACATCACACAGTTCTCAAGTGAAAAACTGTGTGCTCGCAGGGAAGGGCTTCATAGGCACATTGTACAACATCTTTCATCTTAAAGCCTAGCCAGGGAACATTGGCTGGGTGCTCACACAGGACTGGAGGGGTTCAGTCCCTGCTGTGCCACAGCTCACAGTCTCTGCCTCTTTCCCCTGAATGTGCTGTGGGCATAGTCATATTTTCCTAGTTCACGGGGTTAGGATTAGATAGACTGCAACCTTATTTACTACTAGAATTGGTGCCAAAGTAGAGCCATAAAGAGGTGGGAGAGTGTATATACAGCACCAGTGTAGCATCACTAACCTTGTGTAACCGAGCAAGGGCTAAAGCACAAGGAACATGTTGTACAGAGAGGATGTTGGAAATCCCTGGCTGAGCACAAGTGTCAACCTCTCCTCATGGAAAAGGTGCTGGTTTCCCTTGTAAAAATGTTGCCTTTGTCAGTACTTTTAAACAGTGCAATTTTTATTGGACTTGACCCCTTGTATATGAAATTTTGGGTCCTGCTTAGGGCCATAAATCCATACCTTCAGACATGTTGGTAATCAGAAGGAAATTCTTCATGGTCTGGAGGTGAAAATGGAATAGAAGAAAGGGCAGGCCTTGTGAAATGCAGACCAGCAGCTCTGGACTGTCAAATGAATGTTGGCCTTGAGTCTGTAAAATGTAGTTAAAATTGACTAGAGTGACGTTATTCCTTATTTTGTACTACACCTCTAATTTAAACTTCCACAGGGAAATTACTTTCAGTGGGCAGTGATTTGCAGAATAATATAATTGTTTTACTCAGTATTATAATAGATATCACAGACTGTCTGAGGCACACTGAAGTGCTACTTCGTGGATTGTGCTTTAGTCCAGCCACACCTAACAGAGGCATTTGCATGAATAATTAACTGCTATTTTCCTGCAAATCAAATTACTTTGAATTAGAATTTTAAGTTACTTTACAATTACTGAACCATACTTGTTAGTGAGAGAAGTAGCAATGTTTTACTGTGCTGCATTTAGAAAGGGGCAGAGACTCTTTCAAGAAGGCAATTATTTCTGAAGTGTATATTCTGAGAAGCACAGTGTGTGCAGGGATCCTAAACTTATTTCCTTTGAGCTGCTAACTCCCACTGGAGCTGGTGATGCTGCTTTCAAAAGTAAGATAAATTAATTTGCTTCTTAAACTTTTTGAGTAGAAGAACATAAAATCTTTGTAAAATGTCCCGTATTGGTGTCACGTTTCAATGACAGCTGTGTGGTCTTCTGTACAGAGGGTGGGTTTTTTGTTTAGTTTTAAAGTATCCAGTGAGCTTGTTCAGGGCTTTTCATGTTAGGCTGCATAACTCTATGGGCAACTGTGCATAAAATTGTAAATGAGTATGTCTTTATTATCACTTATAGAATCCATTTAAATTGCCAATGAAAATGTTCCACTTATATTAGAGAATTGTATTTCCTAAAAATATTCTCTGAAAATTTACAGACCTTGAATTTCCTCATGTCTTGTCAGTGATGATCAGAGAGATTATCTGCCTTTCTCTCTACCTGAAACACAACCAAATAATAGAAGAGATTATTCAAAAGTGACAAAGCTAGGGCATAATATCTTAAAGCTATGCTATGAGGACTTTGACTAGTATTCCACATCAATGCATTGGAGAAAATAAATGTTTCTTAGTTCCTGCAAACCAGATCTTGCATATAACTTAAATGACTTCCTGGCTACCTAACATGATTTCACACTCAAAGCCGCCTTCTGAATGTCTGCTTGAAGAACACTGTGCCCTGTTAATGGTTAATAGGAGTCAATGAATCCTGATTGATTCAGTGACCAAGGAATGTTTGATACTCAAGATCATAAAATATTATGAGAACAGACATTAATTTTACTATCTGATGCCTAGAAAAGGAATGGATTTAGTTAAAAGGAATAATAAAGGATCCACTTGTTTTTCTGTATTATATAAAAATATAATGCCATTATGTAGCTAACTTGAACAGACAAAAGCAATTAAATGTAAGGTTAAGGTTCTTACTACCTTTAATCTTGTTGTGGCTGAAAGAAGTGCAATGCACTAAGTAGCAATACTGTGGAAACGATGAAACTGATATAATTGTAAACCAGGGAATGGAAAAAAGGAGAGCAGGACATGTTTCTTGTCAGATTTACTAGCAGAATGTTAGAGTAATCCCTCCTGAAACCAACAGAGATCCCCAAATTAACAGTGACAAGAGAATTTGCCTTAAGTTTGCCTCACCTCACCCTGAATGTCACTGTTAATTTATCCTACTGAGTTATGGGATGGGTTTAATGGTGAACTGATGACAGAAGAGATATTTAATTAGTGCTGTCTTCCTTCTTTTGCTTGGAGGAGCTTTTCTGCCAGGTGGTGCAGTTCTGGGGAATCTGCAGTGCTTCCTGGAGGGTGTCTGTAGTATGGGGGTTGACTGCTGAAGGTAAGCTCCTCTGCCAGCACCCAGACAGCTCAGGTTAGTATTGCACTGACTCTTAAGCCCTAATTGGAAGGGAAAGCAATACATGTGCTGTTAAAGAGTGTTTGGACATGTGATGGATGCTGAGAAGGAAAATGCATTATGGAGTTGGACAACAGAATAAAAGGAGAGGGTAGAGCTGGGGGATTGAAGCAAGTGGAAGATGGAGAAGCAGGATAACAAGAGAGGGATGGAACAGATGATCAGGCAGAGAGTATATGAGTGGAACTGCTTGCTGCCAAGCAGGTCCCAGAATATGACAATGAGGAAGAGAAACTTGTCTCTGGGAGGCCTGAACTTACCGTCTTTCCCTGGGCTACATACTGCTATTGTCAGCTTGCGTCAGCATGTTGTCAACATATCCCCAGGAGGTTCTGTTACAAGTGTGACAAACAGTATGGAAAATAAAACTTTTCCTATGCCACCTAGTAGCATAAGAAACTCATCAATGAAAGGGTCATGGTAATTCAAGTCTTTGCCTTCTGAAGGAAAGACTGACATAGGTCACAGTTATCAGTAGGGACCACTGCCATGAAAGGAACTGGTTTTGAAGGAGATAGGGATTAGCATCATCTGAAGTATTTTATGCCACCATTGCCAGGATGCTGGAACAGTGGGACTATTGCTTGGTTCAGTGAGTCTGGTGTCTTTTCAGAGGCCTATCACACAGTTTTGCTGGGCAATTAGCTCCATGGACTTCTCTAAAAGGAAAAATCCTTGAGCAGAACCAGACAGGACAGTGCTGTACAGTACGTTTAGACTATTAAATGGTTAACAACAGAGCTCCTGCTGTGATTCAGTCATGCCAGTAACATAATGCCAGCTTCTGTCCTCATCTGACACTTTTGTGCTGCTTGGAAGGAACCACTGGGGAAATAGCTTTCACAGACTGTTAGTTGTACAGCCTTATATAATGTCATAAAATAAACTTGGAAATAACCAAATGCTGGTCACATATCAGCTCTGTTTTTTGCTGTCAGCACAACTTCAAAGGCAGCTGACACTGGGTGTGAGGTAAAGCTACTCAGGGGTCGCCTCAATTAACAATGGGCCTAGGATAAGGCTCCTGCCTGGTTTCATAGATAAAGCTCTGCTACTTTTTCATTTACTGAGAAGAACCTTATTAAATGAGCAATTGCTTTCTTAAGGTACAAAAATCCACTGGCAAGTGGCTAAAGCAGGATTTTCTGTATGTGTGTGTTCCATACCTGGTGGCAAAGCATGTTACATGATGACAGACTACCTACCTTGTGGTTAGCAGGGGTAGGGAGAATCTGTAGCACAGAGAAAGCAGTACATTGGTCCTAATTGTTTTTTTTAATTTTGGAGTGAAATCATGCTGAAAAGCAAACAGTTGCAGCCAATATTGAAAAATGAGCTTACTTATCTTTCTGGATGCAGAAGATGCTCCAGCATTGATTAACTGTAATGGACTGCAGTGCACTGATTGCAAGGTAAGATATGATTGATTACTGGTGGGGAGACACTTGGTCTTTGGGCAGCACCCTGGCAATCTTTAAAAGAGCATCAGCCATACATACAGAGCTGTCCCAAACTGAACTTAACATGCAGTAAACAGGGACACTATCATTGCTGAAAGATAATCTGGGAGCATCAAGGAGGGCAGCAGCCTGTTCAGTCATTACACTGGTGACATGGCAATGTGAGGATAAGGATGCTGGCAGAATGCCTGGATCACTGAGTTTACCCAGTCATGGTATGTGTCATATTTTTTTAGAACTACCTATTCATAAATTTTTATGTAAAATGACCTCTGGGGAGTCTGAGGCTCCTCTTCCTTGTACCGATAATATATCTGTAGTGGACATAACTTATTTGTGGAGGGGCAACATGTGGCTATAATATATCTGTGGTGAGGCAACATGTGGTCCTCCAGGTCTTTCATATGACATTGATCATTACTTCCCTTTGGGATCTTCTCCTCTGCTATCAAGGACCATGTTCCTATTTTAGAATAAGAGATTTTATTTTATTTTTTTCAGTTAGAAAGCAGATCTTTTTAAATGGCTGTCATGGCCTGAGCTTTTATAATGTTTTAACTGGACAGCAAAGGGAAGAGTTTCACAGTGGGATGCAGAGTGGATTTTCCCTGTGTAATTAGTCTGGGCTTTTCAAAGACTTTAAATCCCAAAGATCCCAAGGAAAATTTCAGCTTGTTTCAGCCAAGCTCATTTCCAAGCCCTGTGGGCTTTAAATCAGATCTAAGCTACTGGAGAAACCACATGTAAAGTCCACTGACTAGAGAAGTAGCAAACATCAGACAGTTTAATTGTCCCACATGGTTGTATTTTTCAAAAAGTCTGCTAATATCCAGTTTCATTTCAGAGAGTGACTGTCTATGAGGATGTGTTAGCTCCGTAAAGTGAATTTTTTGAACAGTCCTAGGATATGGAACTAAGTGTCACTATGAAAAATGCTGCCTTTTTGTAGATGATCCAGGGAAAGCTGCAGCCTCTTTCTCTTAGGAGGGAAGATGGTAAATGTTAATCACCTCTTGGAAACCCAGGTGGTGGAGTGCAACCTGAGAGGAGTGATGTGCTGATTAGCTGATGTGACAGGTTATGAAGTAAAGATTTACACATGGGGTAGAAATAGCAGCAGCACTGGGCAAGAAATCAGCATCTTCTGGTCTTAGAGCAGAGATACAGAGGAAAAAAATGTTTTCCTTTCTGTCCTTCGGGGAAAGGGTAAACATAACTTCACCAGGTTTTTCGTGGTTGTCCTTTAAATTCTCTGTGTGCTTGGGATTGCTCTTTAAAAGGATGTTTTGAAATGAAAGAGAGATCTGTAATCCTGGGTCCCTTGGCATGTGGCTTTCCAGCCCCAGGGGCCCTGTGAAGCATTCCAACTTGACCACCCAGCTATCCCACCCTCCCCAGATCCCAAGATATTTCACATTATCAGACACTGTAAAAATGTCTCCCAACGGTGTCTGATGCCACCGTATTTGCTGTTCAGGACTCTGAGTATGCATGGGTATGTCCACCTTCATTTCAAACTTCCCTTTGCAAGAAACAAATATTGGAGAAAGGAAGAGGGAAATGCTGGAAGGCTATCATCCTTGATGCACCTGAAACAGTCACAGTGACAGTTAATGCTTGTCCACTGATGCTACTGATCTGAAGAGAGGCATTTCCAGGAGGCTGCAAAGACCCCTTAGGGAGAGCAAAGAAGGGGAAATAGTTGCTGTTAGCCTGGGTGAGGAGCCTGTGTGGCCAATTCACTGTCCAAGAAACACCACAGACAGCAAGGTAGTCTTCATGAAGGAGAGAAGTTGGAGGGGTATTGGAGCTAGAGATGGGCAGATCCCATGGAAGAGAGGAGGCTGTGGATATGCCCTCAGCCCTAAGGACAGAGCTTCAGCCTTGTGATGGATTTCGTCAGGAGGCTGGAAGATAAAACTCATTCAAAGCATGTGAAAAAAGGAAAACAAACAATGCAAAATAACCCCACGAAAAACCCTTTGAACACTGCTGTTTATGGTTATATAGGAATTAAAGGCTTCCTTCACATTCATAGCTAGAAACTGTTTTCCTAGATGAAGTTTTTAGAGCTCAGATGTAATCAGCTAAGAAACTCTTCAAATAAACTAGCCATGTTTTGATTTGGTGCAAATAAGAAGTGAAGTAATAGGAATAGCTACTCCAGGAATAGCTGAGGCTTTGAAATGCTGATTTTAAAAGCTGCATGCTGCCATTCAGCTGTCCTGTCATACCAGTATGGAACGAAAAACAATTTCTCTCTCTCTGTAAGCACACAAAAAGCGTATGTTAGAAATTGGAAATAAAAATCTACCTCTGAAAAGTAGGGGGTTTTAATACTTTCCTTTTTTTTAACCTGTTTTTAATTTTTATTTCCAGCCCCTCATGTATTTCTTCTTTCCATCAAAAAGACAATAGCAATGTTTCTTACATCAGCTACAAAAGATATCCAGTTATCATTTCTTTACTGCTGTTAAATGACTTCATATCATGATTTGAAAAGTCTGATCGTATGTGGCACTGCTATAAATTCACAGTAAATGCTCATTCTCCTGCATCATGAGCTATTGGGGAAGAGAGATCTGGGATGATGCCTGTGCTGAAATCAGAATTACTCTGCCCAGGCAGAGCACATATAGGCTCTGTGTAGCTGGGGATGAAGGCTGGAGAGCTGCAGCTGCTGGGGTGCTGGCATGAGGAGCTGCTTGAGACTTGCCTACAGTCATGGGTAGGATGGTAACTCATGCCTCTGGCATCATGATAACTAAGTGGCTCTGATAACGGAGCTCGTTGAGGTCCAGCTTTACATATCCTTCAGCCCTGTGCTTTGGGCAGTATGGGCATACAGTGTCCACCTTTCATTTGTTTTTTCATGTAAGTTCAGTGATGTTTTCAGGATCCCTGTTTTGAGAGCTGAAACTCACCCATGCAGTTTACCTCAATGAGGAGCACTGTTAATGTCTAACAGACTCATGCCATGGGTAAACTAACTCCTACAAGTTCCCGGTAACTGATACAGAAGTAACAAATTGCTCCTTCTGATACGAATCAGAGGGTAAATCTCTCCCTGGGTTAAAATGTAAGTTATTTTTTGAAATCAGAAATATTTTTAGGACCGCTATTGTCCCATTGAGCATGAGTAATGGTTTATCTGGTACCACAAATCCTAATAAATGGATTATTCTATTTAGAAAGATATTAATGAATCATGTTGTCTAGTGATAGGATATTCCTTCTGCCCTGCAACATATAAATACAGGGTGCTTACAACTGAAGGGTGGTATACTGAGGACAAATGGAAAGAATTACTCTATTACATTGTGCATTGTTGTCTTGTGCTTTTGTTGCTATGGGATGTAATTGTATTATCCACTGTACTGTTAGATTTCAAAAGGCTAGTTTATAAGCAGTAATAACATTTGTGGCAATCTGAGCTAAGTTAATGAAAAAGGTAATCAAATCTAATGCTACAGAGCAAGATATCTGATATCTTCAGAGGGGTGGCTGTATGGGTGGAGTGCAGAAGTGTCAAGAGACAGCAGAAAAATGAGGGTCACCTTGCTCAGAAGCACTATGTGCTGGTCACTGACACAGGCAGGAGGGTACGTGCTAAATGTATCACAGAGATGAAGACGCTTATCAAGCTAATGATGTTTTTACTAATGCCAGTACCTGATGATGTGTAAGTTTCAGCTGATTCCAGATGTTTGTCTCTATGTGGTGATTGAGAAATTGTGTTCTGTATTTCATGTGTGATTTTGCCTTGTCCATAGAAGGCATATATTGAGTTGAGGACTAATCATCTGTTATTTTTTCTCATTAAACACCAGCTCCAATGTGAAACTCACTTCTGGTGACTTTTTCCTCCTTCTAACTATAAACACAGCAAGTTTTCTGTGTGAACACTTTCACCACCATGTATGGGTACCTAATTTGATGGTGCCAACAGTGGCTTATGCACTGACTAGTAGCAGAAACAGTTCAGTTACACACCTCCAAGGAACACATGATAGTGTTCAGCAAGATACATGTGCAATGGTAACTGTAGTCAGCAACTAAAAGTGTGTTTTCTCTCACAGACTTGTGCAATATTTAGAGCAATTACCTCCTTCATCCTACTATGCTCTTTTGTACATTCCCTGTTAACATCCTTTTTACTACTACTGCTCTCCTTTACACAGATCTGATTTTGACTAAAGTAAGAGTTCTCATACCAAGTCCTAGACATCTGAGGCAATCTGTCGCTGTGCCTTGTGTTTGCCCATGACCAAGGGTAGATGACTAGGAAAAAAGAGAAGGCTAAGGATTGCATGAAATGATCCCTCCTTCCACACATCTTCCCAAGTCTCAGACACTTCCTAAATTAAGTATTGTAACTACCATACTGTTCATTTCATAGTTGATGTATTGAATCCCTTTTTTAATGTCTAGATATTACTCGTTTCCTATACCTTCCAATAAGAAGTCTTAAGAGCTCTCCAATAAAGTACTTATAGAAAAACATAGGTAGGAAAGACTGGGGCTGGGTGCAATGGTTTTGGTTCATCCTCGCCGTTCATAGTCTATTTCCTTTCTGCCTCTCTGTGTTTATGTAGCTCACATTCACCCTATACAAGTAATATGTTCCTTGATAATTTGTGCATTTGGAGTGTCTCCTATCATGTACATCTTTTGTGTAACTCTTCTGTTAGACCCCTGTAGGGGGATTCCTTGTTGAACAAGGAATTGCGGTGGCCCTTTAAGGACTGGACAACCTTGGCTAAGTTAGTGTGAGTCCTGAGTGTTCTTAAGATCACTGTGAAGGGCAGCAAGGGGGGAAGCCTGGCACTGAGCAGGCAGGAGAGTGGAACATGAACAAGCTGTATTAACTGCAAGAGAGGTGTGTACAGGACATGTACCCGGATGCATATAACCAATTAGCTAAGAGCTTACTATGTGTGCTTGTAACTGCTATCCAATGAAAGTAGTGAATGTACCCATGGACAGCTTAGAAGACTATATAAGCAAACTGCATAGGGGAATAAACGAGGACGATCTGTAGCCATATTGGTGTGATTGTCGTTACTTGGCCGGCTCCCTGTAGGGACCCTCTTCAGACCTCGTACGTACTCATCAAGCAAGAACTCATCAAGAGCCTAGCTATGAGACAGCCGTAGCAATGCCATGACTCCTTCGAGTGGGATGAGAGGGGTATGCTGATATCACGGGGATGATAGGAAGAACCAGTGGCGAATATCCAAAGCAGAGATGAACCTGCATAACTTAGAGGTCACAGCTGGGTGTTGAGAGCTGGCTTTGCTTTCACACAGTCCATCTACAGAAGGATGGTACAACAGGAGAGGCTCTAAGTTGGTCCCATGACCCTCAGCAACAGAGTCACATGAGCTTAGAGGAGAGCTGACACACTGCATGGTACCATCTAGATATGTCCTTGTAGCCCATGTATGACATTTGGTGGCTACATATTTTTCCTTTGAGAAAAATGAAGGGCTATATTTGATGCTTGAGTACAGGTTGTTCTGAAGAAAACAGAAAAAAACCAAAACAACAAAAGAATTATGCACAGATTTTAATATGGAAAATTAAAGAAAGAACTTTTGGTCCCAAAGCTTTTACTATGATGGTCTGTATCTTTTAAGAGTGATTACATGAATTTCATGCAGTAATACTTGAGTATTTTGGTGTTCTCAATAGTTGTATTTCTATAAAAATTGTCTAACTTCTTTCCCCATCTGTCAGAAAAGCTTCATTAATTCCTAGGAATAGAGTTATTTGTAATGTTTCTCCCGACTTTTTTGAAACTCCTGTTTACAGTAGAACAGGAGAAGTAATAGCAATAAATTTGCTTGAACTTTTCAAGATAATAGTAATGATTACATTTCTCTAAAGCTTAGACTGAAAAAAAATGCAACAAAAAGATTAAAATCTACCGTACAAGAACTGACTGCTTCCATGCCCTCCCACAGCTCCTCACAGCATCACTGTGTTTATATTTTGAATGCCTATGCTGTGGAGTTATTGAAACTAAACCAGGTTTTAACAAAACAAGGTATTGTGGGATTTCTGTGGGGCTGAAGCTAACAGTCTTGAATATGTAACACCAAATATACATTTTGCTTAAGTTAATACCAAGGGGATTTTTATTAAGCTTGCTTTCTCTATACAAGAGAAAAATTAATATCTCATCACCTCTAAGGAAGTTCAAAGTTACTCCAGAAGGATGAGAGATGACAAAGTTCCCAGCATTGCAAATAGAGGTAGTTATTTTAAACAATAACATTCAACCTTCTGTACTGCTTCTCTCACCCTTTCAGCAAAGACTTGTCTCTCTGAAGGATGAACTCTTAGTTGCAAAGCATCCAGATCCCAATTTATGTGTATGTGAATATTCAAAGTTAACAAGAATGTATTCTCTGTGGGAGAAACAGTTAGTGCTGTTCAGACTGCATTCATTTTTCCTTCCTTGCCATAGAGCAGGTTGTTGAAAATGTGTCTGATGAAACTGCAGGTTTCTATTCTACTCACATGAACAAATTTAATGTTTTTAATTGGGATTAGGTTAAGTATCTCTCCCCATGACTGATCAGCCAGCAGGCAGGACAAATGAGTTTAAATATCTGCTATAAATCGAGTCAAGAGAGGATAAATTGAACTCTCCCATATAATAATTGTTGTTCTTTCTATTCCTGTACAGTGTATGGGTTTGGGGACTTTTGTTACAAGCAGCCTGAGACCAATGACCCAAGCAGGTGTCCTAGGTTACAACTTGACTGAAGAGTAAGGAAGAGAAGATTCATGGCTTGGGTTTTCAAGAAGATTGCCCTCCTAGTCAGAGGTGGGTGCCTGTGTATTGCCAATTATAGTGATAAGATTAAAAACTGAAGAACAACTTCTGCATGTTGTCCTGATTTGGGTGAGAACTGAGCTGGTTCTGTTCAGTGTTTTCACTTTTCAGCCCAGTTCTCCTGATTGCACTGTCTGAAGTCAGCAGCCTGTTTTCACAGACAGTGTCTGCTGCTGGCAGTGATAACACCCCATGGTTAGAGTGACTACCAAGGATTGGTGTGCAGACCAAGGCGACTGCTGGATCTTGTGTACCACATTGGGGGGTACAGAAAGTGAAAGGCGGCACCTGCAGGGAGGAGCAGACAGGGCAGGTGACCTGAAACTGACCAGCAAGGTATTCCAGCCTGTATACGTCATATTCGGTCTAAAGCTGAGGGATCTGGAGGGTCTTTAGGTTTTATTTGCTTGCTCGCTTGCTTGCTCACCCTCTGGGGGCTCCTGGGCTCTTCTCCCCTCTGGGACCATTTTGCTGGCATTGCTTGGCGTGGCTCAGGTCCTCTTTCAGTTCCTTCCTCAGAGCATCCAAGGAGGACTCTGTTCTGGCCTTAGATCCTGGTTCCTGAATCCAGTACCAGAATCCAGCTCCTGAACACAGCTCCTGTCTGCTGCAGGGCCCAGTCTGGGACTTCCCCAGTGCCTGCTCCACAGCATCAGTGGTGACAGTGATGTAATTGCCATCAGGGGGGTTGGTTTTGATACTGGTTTTGTATATATTTGTACATATTCTATTATTATTATTCTCATTAAAGCTGTTCTAGTTTCCTTTTCTAATCACTAAGTCTCTTTCCCTTATTCCCATTCTCTTCCCTTTTGGGGAGGGAGGGGGGTTAACAGAGAGCATCTGTTGCAGGTATAAGGCACCACCCTGACCCTAAACCATAACACATGTCCTGTTTATTTCATCTCTACTGGACTTATGTAGGCATTTGGCTGGTTCTGGGAGTACCCTTCTTACACAAATCCCATATATTGCCTGGAAAGTCCAGGACCTGTGGACTGTGTGTTGGAGTATAATGCACTGCAACAGCAGTGAAATGCTTGTTCTGTATCTGAGGTGGGCAGTTGAGAAAGCCTAACCTGGGTACAAGTTTTGAGGCAGTTTCATTTTGCCTCTAAACACATCTAGACAATATGTGCACAGCTGAACCTGTGCTTGACATTGCCCCTTTTGATACAAGGAGTTTGTATTAAAAGAGGATACATGCCAGACTGTCTGCCAGACTATCATTGTGCATGGCCAACAATTATGGCCACACATTCATCTTCATGGGCAGCAACCTGGTCTGTGTTCTCTGACAAAAAGACTCTTCCTCAAGGCATCCAGCAGTATTTGCTGAATCATGGGAAAGTAGAGTGTCTTTGGAGTAGCAGTGTCAAATAAGACCAGTAAGTGCTGCAAAATCAGTAGGGTTGAGAGATGTGAGTGACTGAGAAGCTGTCAGGATGAAACCTGTGCATATTCTAGCTGCTTCTCTCTCCGCCCTGTGTGCCCTGTTAAGGAAACAGTGGGTGGCCCAGGAAGGACCTGCAATGCTTTCCTAGCAGGTGCCAGTCACAGTACATGATATGTCAGGGCCCTGGGATACACTGTCTTCTGGAGTGGTTACAGCTATGACTGCTCCCACTTATCTTGGGTGCTTTATTCAAATTGCAGATTATTTTGCCATGGATGAAAAGACTTCAGAGCTGGCCCTGTGCAGCATGAGATAAGGCTTGGCAGGGCTGATGCTTAGCCAACACTAGAAAGGCTGGATGGGTGCTGGTGACTGCATGCAGTCAGTACCCTTGTACTCTGCTCTCCAGCACACCCCTCAGCAGCCACCGCTGTTTGGCGTTTCATTACCCAGTACATTCCAGCAGTGACAGATAAAGACAAATTTCAGTGCTGCTGTGCAGATTCAGTTCCCAAGCAGCTGGCTGAGGTAAAAATGGCTTAAGAATTTGGACGTTGACCCTTCTTGGGTAAGACCAGGATCCTATTACTTTTTAATCTTTCTTTGATAAGATAGATAAATCACAGTTTTAAAATTCACTTGAGCAAGATATTCAGCCCTCAAGTATTTCTTACTTTGCTCCCTCAAATTCTTCTTCTTCCCCCACAACATCCAGGATGAATAAAGAGTTCTCTGAACCATCTCATTCATGCTTCATATGGAGGTAATGTTTTCACTTTACTTAACTGTTTTAATGACTCATTTACATAGCTGAGGGTGGTGCTGCAAGCTGATGTTCAATTGTCAATACTCTGATTTCCTAGGATATGTGCAATATTAGTAATTTTGTGATTTAAACATTGAAGACATGTCATCAGTCTTTAAAAGTCCCATTCCCACTTGGCTTTTTCTCATAATCATCGTTACAAGCAAGATCACTGGGATCTCCATAACAATAAAAATGATCAGGGAGAAGTGTTTTGCCTTAGTCTGGGTTGTTGGAAGATCTTTTTGTTTTTATATTACACTGGACAGCATATATGAGTTTGTACATGGTGAGTGCTTCTGCTTGCTATTTGTAAGAAGTTTCTTCCCAGAAAAAAATATATACCTGGGTCTCCTTAACAGCAGAGAGATGAGATAGTGGGGGTGGGGGCTGAAAAGTAGAAACGGGATAGGGTCAAGGACTGAACCTTGAGTCCACCCCTTTCTGTTTTGCCCTTCCCTTTTCATGCTCTCCTTTTTGGGAGAAACTACTGAACTAGGGGAAGGAAGGCTCCGCATTTCCATAGTCATGGCACTCTTCTCTTCCCTAACCCCAGTCTTTATAGCCATTATATGTGTTTTGATTGGCATCATACTGAGGAAGTCTAATGGAGAGAAGGAAAAACATGAGACTAAAAGCAAGCCTCTTTCTCACCCCTGGGTTGATGAAGATTTAAAAGATGGCACTGAGAACCACTTAGAAGAAGAAGGTAAGAAGAATCTTATCCATCTGAGCACTTTTGTTGTTTGAATTTGATTTGCTGATATGATTAAAGGAGATGTGATCTGGACTTCTTCATGGCGATAGCAATGAATCTTGCTACCCTGCTGCTGTGCCCTGAGCTTGTCAGCTCCCTGGAAGGAGGCTTTTCTCATGTCATGTCACTCTTTCTGTAAAACTCTATTTCCTCCAGATCCCACGGGTCAGAGTGGAAAAAGAAAATGTATTTTCAAAGACCTCTATCTGTCCCTCTGCACAGCAGACTTCAGACCTCTGAGGGATGCTATGGGCAATGTAGTGACAGAAAGGAGATACTGCGAAGTCCCTCCAGCCTTTTCCCCACACCTCATTATTGTGAGCAAAAGAAAAACCTAAGCAGAGAGTTTATGCAAGCTTTATTTTATATGCATCTCATCCCACTTTACCATACAGTGCTATATATTTGGTCTCATCACCCCCAGAAAACTTGGAAATGCGTTTATTGCAGTTAGTAAAAAAAAAAAAAAAATCTCCTTCATTTGTGATTTGTGAGAATTTTCATGAGAGCTTTAGCTGGATTAGCAGTGGGAGTGTTTCAGAGCTATGTTGATCAAATATTTAAGAACAATAAATGCTGATGGTGCTATTTGTATTTGTGTATTTGAACCTGTACAGAATGCCTCTGTTTTCTTCAATAGTGATTTCTGATGCACAGCTTAGACAAAAGTCTGAGCACAAAATTTGCCCTTCCTTCTTTTTGCTTCCTGACTATCCTTCATAAGCTGCCTTTATTTCCTTGTGAAATAAAAATCTAGAGAGCTCTGTTCTTCTGAAGTTTTTAAACTTGCATTTTAATAGAGTTTTTTTTGTGGGATTGGTTTTTGTTGTTGTTGTTGTTGTTGATTTTTCCCCTCAGGCTAGTTTCAAAGCCATTTTTGTGGCTTTTTATTTTTTTTTGTCCCATAATGACAAATTCCCTGAGTCCACTTCTAGGTATCTTAAAACTTATATTGTTTTTCTGCACATGTACCTGTTTCTAAGAATCATTATTTCTCTTTATTTTCTCAGTGTTCACTGTACTTTGAGTTAGTGTTTTGTATCATTTTCCAGAAATAATTGATTTAGCATTTTAAACAATGTTTAATATTTCCCAAAAATACAACATTTCTTTAAAAATCAGTTCATATGTTGTATCCTCATTTTATCAATGCAAAATAGATTCTGTATAAATTTGTCCTGTATTGCCTTTGTCACTAGTGGCTTACTAGTTCAGTTAAATTGCTGCAAATTAAAATTCCTGTGAGTAGCTGAAGTGATAATCTATGAATTACCACTGACATCTTTAACTACAGCTGTTCCTATTGGTTTAAAAATTTAGATTCTTTAAATAAACAAGCCTATTAGCTCTTAACAAGGACCTTCACTGACACAGCTCCATATATAAAATGTTATTATTTTATGTTTTAGCTGTTTTCCCTTTTATTCAGGTACTGAATTCAAAACTGCACTAATTTAAAATTGCTTACAAAAAATTGACAGGTAGACTTGCTAAAAGGAGATTGATTTAATTTTCAATGAAACCTCTCTCAGTGTACCGTGTCATTCAACATTAAATTAGGTTTTCCTGCTGTGTTGCTTTTAACAACAAATAATAATCTTTCCCTTAAGGGTGTGTGATTCAAAGAAACATCTTTGCAAAGCAGGTATGTATTTTATCTCTAGAAAAAAAATAATTGTAACACTCTTAGGGAAGTTTTTCTTCAGCAGGGAAAAGTCCAGCCTAAGTGAGAAGAGAGTAAGGCCACCATGGTAAGGACCTGTTACTCTGCTAATGCTGTAATTACATATCAAAACATATTCACCTTGTTGTCAGTGTTACAATTTTCACTGACTGCACTAGATGCTGAAATGGAAATTCTTAACAGTAAAGAATACTTTACCGCTGTGTAAATTCTGCTACTGTACTAACATCTTTATCGGAAAAGCTCATTTTTATTTAAGTGTCTCAAGCTGGCTTGTGTTTAAAGATAAAGTTCCTCTGAAGAGAATTTGAGTTAGGTGAGATGAAACATTTTTAAGGCATTGTCTAAAGCTAAAATGCTGTAGGTGAACAAGCTGAGTTTTGAACAGCCTCCTGACAGGAAGGACAGATGAAGGCCAAGTTTTCATTATGCATCTATGACCAAAGTGAGGGCACTTTGCCAAGAGAGAGAATTGCTCTGCAAGAAAAGCACTGAACTTACTCTGGTGACATCAGCCCCATGATCCTCCCCTGAAGTGTCACCAGCAGGGATGTTTTCCCTGGGAGGGGCATACCTCTGAGCAGCAAAGCATTCAGTAGAATTA
Organism: Chloroceryle amazona; assembly: GCA_027560015.1. Classification (NCBI taxonomy): domain Eukaryota; kingdom Metazoa; phylum Chordata; class Aves; order Coraciiformes; family Cerylidae; genus Chloroceryle; species Chloroceryle amazona. The sequence goes on along the minus strand of JANHFX010027071.1, from coordinate 53,699 downwards.
ACTGATCTGCTTGGGCAGACTCAGTAGAGTCACTTATTGGCAGTGAAGTGTAGAAGGGGAACAAGCTCCCAAGCTTGTCTGTGTTTTCTGTAGCTGAAGACAAGGAAGTTCCTCAGAGCATCCTGAAACCTATTTCTTTGATTAAGTGGAAAGCATTCACCCAGTCCATTTTGTTTAATGCCTTAACTGGCAGTACTTCAGATTTGTTTGCATACCCATCTGTCCTGTAACTTCTTCCTTGGTTTATGAGATTCAGAATAAGAGACTGTTGTGCTGAGGATTGGCAAGAATGGTCTGTATTTGTGTATATCTGTCTCTGTCTTGCATTAAACCATGTGTCATTACTAATTAGACACAGATGAAAAAGATGTTTCTTTGTCGCGGCGGGGGGAAGATGCAGTCCACACTCACAGAGGGGATCGGCAAACTTCGTTTATTAGATGCAGGTTACATGCTTTTATACTCTCAGTTAATTAGCTCATA
>JANHFX010027071.1:39771-53116 GCA_027560015.1 Chloroceryle amazona | reverse complement strand
TTCTCTGCTTGCCCAACTCCTGCCTGCACAGCTGAACTATATCTACGTGCCCTTTTTCTGTTAGCCATTCTTCCACATTTCTTCAGCCTTGTCTTGAACGATGAGTTACAGAGGCACTCTTCTAGCTATGGCCATCTCATCCCAAAGTGTTGATACTTCACATCCCGCTGCTTCAGGTTTCCACACTTAGATGTGAACTGTTACAAAGTAAAGTTCAGTCTTTAGCCCAGGGAGCCTGTTGTATATTGGTCACTCTTTTGGTCATATATTCAGATCAATACAATTGATGGATAGGGTAAATACAGATCCAGTTTACAGTGGGGTGGAGGTTGAGGCTGAATTTTATTTGTAGCCTTGTTACGCTGGGGATCAGTTGCAGAAACTAATAATAAAGACATTTTATTACTACATATTTAATTGTGAGGACTTTGGTGATGTACTCTACTTAAGGTCTACAAAGCAAAGTACAAAGCCTAAATGTTCAGTTTCTTCTGAAGATAAACTGTTCATTGCTTGTTATACTTCTTATAATAGACCTTTCCCACTTAGAAGTATTTCTTCTTTTCCCAAGATCAAAAGTTTCCCATAGCTTTTAATAATATTACTGACATGAATGAGTCAGTCACAGTTTAATTTTCCAATTTCATGACAGTTCATGCTTTGTGTCATTTAGGATCACAGGACTTACATGGACATGATGCATTGTTGTGTTTATCTCCCTGCTGCTGCAGACACCTCCAGCCTTTGTCATCAGCTGAATGAACATGAAAATGTCTTTTTTGATCCTCTTTCTTTAACCTTGCTGGAAGGCTATTCCAGAATTTCATGCTATGGGTTAAAAATCCTCCTCTGCCTGACCAAACTTACTTAACACTACTCTATAACCATTTTTCTTGTTCCATCCTTTTGTTAGTTTAAAGGATACTTTTTCAGTCCTGGTGTATACTCTCCTGTGGTTTATAGACAGCAGTCAGATTACCTCTCAGCTTTCCTTTTACTAAGTAAACCAGCAAATAGCCACCCCACTCCTCTGAAGATCTTGAGAAGCCTTCTACAACTATATTGCAGTTTGAGGTAACTTTTAACAATACTTTGATGCTGGCTTCTTTCTTCCAGCATCCTCTCTCACTTGATACTTTTTTTGTTTAAGATCAACTCTTGAGGTTTCCAGAGTCAACCTGATAACCACTATTTATAACTGGTAAGGCACTCAATCTCTTTTAGTTCCCTATCAACCACACACTCAGTTCAGGATTGGATTCACTGCTGGGATTCCTGTGGTGACTGATTCTGTAGCAGACTGCCATTAATCAAGCAAAAAACCACAGGGTCAGTTTCTCAGCATTTTAAGTCCAAAGTTCTGAAAGCTTTCATTATATACATTTAATTGTTTTCCTATGCATCATGTCTTTACACTGGAAAAGAGGATTGGAGAAGAATTCTATGTTAAGGAAGAAATTCCCTTGAGAAGAAACTGAAAGAGCTAGTTTGCAAAGCTCTTTGGTCTAGATTGAGGTTACAAGTGAGGTTTTTTAGGGATCTATCAGGATCAATTGTTAATGTTATCTAGAAAACCAAGGAGTGTAGAAGTGAAATTTCTTCATGATATACAATTGGCAGCCAACAACACAAGGATGTTGGTGTCAGCGTAGGTAAAACAAGTGGCTAACATAAATAAAATGACAAGTTATTGTTCTCAGTGTGAGTTGATGCTGTTAGGAACTCATGGTATGAATTCTTGTTACAAACTGAGGCAAAATTTGTTACGTGATTTGTAGGCTGATTATAACCTCCAATATGAACTGCTGGGAAGAACACAAACATCATCCTAAAATTACCAGAAATTCTTCTCTAGATACAAGTTAGAGAAATAATACTTCCAAAATGAGATTTCACTTGGGATGTCTGAACTAAAACGATCTCAGATTTGCTTAAAAAGCAGTAGGCCTGATGACTGTTGTAAATACATAACAGAATTGATGGCAATTGAGAATGTGGCTAACAAGATAATAGACTGACTAGCAGGATGTCTGTTGTCCATCAAGAGGTGGAACACAGAGATGTAAACAAGACATTTGTAGTATTGTATAATGTGACTATACAAACAGGAATGTGTCTAAACACAGCAATTAAAGATATAAAGAGCATGCACTAAACAGATGGTGCTGATGATTATAGCTTAGCATATGGATAATGTTAACTGCTGAGAATGAATGACAGACACATGGTGGAAGAGAATAAATAATAGATGAAATTATTAAAAAAAAAAAAAGAAAAATTGTCTGTACAAATAATATAGTCTGACCTGAAATTTTCACCAAGACACTAAACCAATGCCTACTTTCAGTATAGTTTTCTGGTCAGAATCTGCCTTCTGATAGACAATGCACAACCTCAGCTGATTTCAGGAAGATTTTTGTTATCATAAGGAAAATATTTCTCCCATTTAGAATCTCATTTTACATGAGTGTCTACAGATAAAATTAAGATGTGTCTCATTCTGTGTAACTGCTGAATCTCATTTCAGCAATAAATATCTTTGTTGTAGTTTCAGTATTGCTATGCACAAGATGGATTTGGAGAGAGAGAATTAATTTTATTGGACCAACCAAGACAGTTGCAGGAGGTCATCCAGATTCCAGGCCTCTAAGTCCTTCGAGAGGAGCATGCAGGAGATGTTAAGTGCCCAAAGCTTGCATGATTTTCTGTCCTGGGTATATCAATGGACACCTTCTGAATTTCTCTACTGGCCAGACAGTCCTGAGTCAAGTCAGAAAGGGTTGATGAGTTGCCATCTCCCAACTTATTTTGTTTTGTTTTCTTAGAGTTTTCCCTTCACTGAGTGTGGAGGAAGTACAGCAAAAAAAGGTGGTGTGAAAGTTTCAGAAAGAAAAGATCACCAGAATTCTAGCAAAGGGCAAGTCCTAGTCAGCTGGTTGCTATTGAATAGTTGAATTCTACTTCACTATTGAATTCTACTTCACTAAGTGTAAACCACAAAGGGAACACTAGGAAGAGGCTTCCTTTTCCATTTTCAGTTTGAGCATGCAAGGCCAGAAAAAAAAATTTTACAAGAGGTCACTGCTTCCTATTACTCTGGAGCCAGGTCCTTGCAGACTGTGACTGAGAGTACTTAACATAGGCATGAAATATGAAACAAAACAAATTTTCTGGGTGACTTCTTTGTATGCAAAATGAAATGTATGTTGTTTGGCAACCAGAATGATTCTGTTTAAATTCAACATAGGAAGCTGGGTATATTGCAGCACCTTGCACATGCTGAGCTACACTTGTGAATATTTCACTGCTGTTTATAAAAAGAACAAAAAATCAGTCTGGTCTCTAAGGCAACTGCATACTACTAAAAGACAGAAATAATTGCTGTTTGAATTTGCACTGGTGATTGCTATGATTCCAGAATAATAGCCTAATGGCGACAAGAAAAGAACTGGAATATTTTTTCCTGACTCAGCCTTCTGTAGAACAGTGCTCAATACTATTGACTAGTCAAAATGCAAAATTTAAATGGCTTTAACTTACACATCATAGTTGCAAAAAATGCTATCCTGCTGATTCTAGGAATGCAGGGGAGAAAAAGGAGCCTCACAGACAACAGAAGATGCATTTTGTGGTATTAAAAAAACCCTAAAGAGACAGATTTCCGTGAAATAAGGAACCATTTTGAGTTCTTAAATTAAAGACAAGAAACACAATATCCTACATTTGATATGTTGTTATCCTAAGTATAGATGCCTGTCATCCATTTCCTTTTATGCTGAAAGTATTGTGAAACCAAAGAACTTAACCACAAAGTCACATTTGCACAGAGCCTGGACTTGAAATTCCTCTGCTATGAAACATGAATATGGAAGAAGCTGACATTCAGCTCTTCAGAGGTAATTTTTCACATATTGGTAGTTAAGCACTCTTCTTAGCCTCTGTAATGTAATAGACTTTTTTTTTTTTCTTCTTATTAGACTGCTCAGGAAGGAACACATGTGTTCACACTTACTGAAAAAGTGGGCTGGAAGGCTGGCCACCTTTTCACTACTATTTCAGGTTGTCACCCATTTTTACAGGCAGCCTTGCAGACTGAAGTGGAAAACGCCATAGCTTCTTTGTGGATCACACTTGCTACAGCCAACCAGGACCTTCCTGCCTCTTGATATTTAAACAAGGTGTTTACTCAGTAGCTGGAGCTAGGGGATCAATGAATTGTGTCAACTGGAACCTCAGACCTGGCCATCTCAGTGAAATGTATGCCAGTGTAGGCCAAAGTGCACTACAGTAGTGAATGCCAAAGACATAAACAGCAATCTCTAGAAAAAAAAAAAAAGAACAAACCACAAACAACCAAACCAGACCTAATCACTTTTACTTTCTTGCAGAGGTTGATGAAGACTGGCAAGGACTTGATGAAAATGTAGCCCATGTCCCCTTCTTTGCGGAGCGCTACTCTGAGGCGGAAATGATTAAAAGGTCACAGACATTTTATGAACTTCTTAATAAGAGACGATCTGTCAGGTTTCTCAGTGATGAGCCAGTCCCCAGGGAGGTTATTGATAATGTCATCAGAACAGCAGGTAAGGTACTGAGTGATTCAAGGTCTGAAAAAAAAACCAAAAAAGATCAGCGTTGCTGTTCAACTGTGTAAAAGTGATGTGGAAAGTGATGTGTACTTCACATGCTTTACGATTTAACATTATGATGGTATTTATTATGTGTGGGGGTATGTTTGCTGCTGGTTTGTTTTGTTTGTTTTGTTTTTTTTTTCCCAAGAGAAATTGATGAAATTCTCAGCCACACAAAACATTTCAATTGACATAAATGGTTGGGGTTTATTATGGAAAAAATATTTCACTCTAGAACAAAATTTTTTTTTGGTCCTTTCAACATCAGTGCCCGGGCCCTATTGCATATGACTGGAGTGCTATGCTGAGGGACCTGACAGAGATTATTTGACTGAATGTCAGAAATGACACTGTTGTGTCCTGGCCTAATATCATCTCTACTTTAATAACATTAACTTCAGCCAGGAGTGGTTTTGGCTCTCATTATTTCTCTTATTCTATGAACCAGCCGCTGCTAGTATAGAAAATAATCACAAGCTGCCTTGGAGAAAAGTTCAGTTGCCTCTGGTGGGATTAAATAATACAGGTTCTTAGCATTTGAGGTGCATTGTTTTCCCTTTAAAAACTGTAAGCAGCTTTGTTATTACACTGTAACGAGTTTCCCTCTTCCTCTAATGGGCTAGGAGTCATTAAAACACTGAGCATATTTTGGCAAATGCAGCAAAGCGAACAAACCCAGAGTGCAGCTGAAGTACTAAGTAATGCTGAAAGGTTTGGGCTGTGTGGGGAAGAAGAAAACAAAACAAAGCATAAATGTCATCAGTTCTTACCCAAACCTGATGACAGGCAAGGTTCATGATATAAACATGTTTTAATATAAAATATAGTTAAAGCTGCTTATTCATTGTTTCTCAAGCTGAATCAGTGCTTAGGTAAACAAACACTGTGTGTGTTCAAGACCTTCAAGATGTATATGAAGCACTAGAGAGATCTGTTTAGTCTTCTTAAATTTATTTGTAAACCTGTACAGATAACTATATTCTTCATCTTCTGGCTTTCATCCTCTAGGCAGTTAAAACATTTTCCATTGGTGTCAGTGTATAAGGATCAGGAATGAATGAATAAGTGCAGATTTAATATGTGCACACCTACGTACACCAGCTGTCTTTGGGACAACAAATTCAAACCTGTATGCTAAATGGCAGATGTCTGCATTGTGCAGCTCCTCATTTTTGTCAGTTGGTGACAGATTCCTGCAGGTGGTCGCTTAGCCTTGTTTCCCTGAAAGCCATTTGCTTTGCCCTTCAGCTAAAATCATGTCTCAGAGATGGGTGCATATTCAGATGGTGTGTTGCTTTCAGTATAATGTTTTGCAATGATGTTACTGGGTGCATATATTGCACTACCTCATCTCAAGAACCACAAAGGTATTTTTACAAACCCTTAACTTTGGTTTACTGTAAGATGGCTGTATGAAAGGACTAACCTCTGTCATTTAATGGAACTTCACATTCTTTGAGAAAGAAATGAACAGCATTGGCCACCAGAACTTACCTCAATTTTCTTCCAATCTCATCCACTTGCTTTCCCATTGCTCTGTTGTTCAGTTTGAAAGCCCACAAGGAAGAGCTGATACCTCTCACTGTACACCCTCCTTCCTTCCTGGGATTTCATCTTTTGCTGTTTTTATATGAAGGTACTTCACCCAGTGGAGCGCACACTGAGCCCTGGACCTTTGTGGTAGTGCAAGATCCATATTTAAAACGTAAGATCCGTGAGATCGTAGAAGAAGAAGAAGAAATCAACTACAAAAAAAGGATGGGAGACAAATGGGTTAATGACCTGAAAAGACTGAGGTATGAGAGAGTCAGCTGGCTAAGGAGCTTGAAGGGAGCTGTGTTCTAGTCTAGGAAACACTATACTGCGACATGATTTTTTTTTCTTCTTCTTCCTCTCTTTTTCTTTTTCATCTTCCTCTTCCCTTCTTTTTCTTTCCACTTCTTTTCAAGGAGACAAAAAACAACAGAAAACCTGAAAATACTCAGCTCAATTTTTAAACCCCAGTTTAAAAAATATTCTTTCATGTCTGTGCTCCTTAAACTCTTCTCAGTTTTCTGTTACTGATGAGGAGAGCAGCTGTAAATATTTCCCACATCCTGATCACAGTAAAAGAAGGAAGGTGGGGTCAGAGATTGCTCCAGCCAGAGAGCTGTCAGTGTCATTATAACATGGTCCTTTTACTAATTTACAGCTGTGAAAAAAAGACTTGTGTTTGGGGAAATTGGAGTTTCCACGCAGCGGGAACTGAAAAAAAAAACACAAAAATGACTATCTATACGTTCATTCTGGCTGCCCTGTTCTGAAGGCCAGGTGAGATGCAGCACCTGACTGATATACACAAAAGAAACTATGCCTGTGTGCTTCAACCTTACCAGAAGGATGAAATAAGTGACTCAGATGTTAGGCACACTCTTTCTTCTTGCTCATGGCATGGTTTTGATTCTCAAGATGATGGGAATCTTACTGAAAGCATGGCAATTTAGAAAATTGAAGTGATAAAAGAAGCTTGTCTTGAATTCTTCTGGTATCCTTTTTGATTTCTTCCTCCCTCTTGCTTTTTATGTATTTCTAAGATTCATGCTTGGAAAGTAAAACTTTAAAATGTGTGTAGAAATGTGTCTTGGTGGCTGCTTCATAAGATGGAGTACTGGAAGAAATTTTGAAACTTTTCCAAACATTTGGCTCCATCATTTTTCTTTCTGTGTAACCTCTCTTGCCATAACTCTTGTCCCACTTTTTTTCCTGTTGTTTGCCACACAGTGAAGCTCATGGATTCAGTCAGAGCTTTGCTGCTGACTGAGGTAGCCCCAAGGCTTGTCCTTACACAAGTGCTGAATTAGCTGTATTTAATTGTTCCAAATGCCCTCCAAAGTCTGACTGACTTGCTTAACTACACACAATGGGAAGACATCTACTGAGTCTTGGTTTGTCAAATGAAGCATTGGGATCATTTGCCCTACTTCTTTCATAATGTTATTGTTTTTCAGGCACTTATGTGCTATGTAACTTTATGTGCTATGTAGACAACTAAGAGATAGTCGTTTTTATATTTTGAATAAGAACAGTAGAAAGCACACAATTTCTTGCCTAAATCCTACATCACAATTGCATACATTGTTATTTTAAAAATTGGGAAATTAATTCTAACAGGGTTGAAATACCCAGAAACAGAATAACATTTTTTACTGTGAGATCATATTTAGGTTTACACCTTAGACCAACAAGTTTTGAACTTTTCTGCCATCAGTTTCTCCTGCAATCACAAAAGTTGGCATTGCTGTTAACAGCTGGAGCTGCAGAACTCCAAGAATTAAATAATCTCAAGGGCAAATGCTCATTAGCTGAGTTCAGAGATAAGAGGTAATACCTCCTATTTTTATGCAATTCCACTCTACAGAGTGAGCACATCAACTCCTCAGCTGTATCTGTTAAAATTGAGAACTCTATTCAAGGTCTGTGTGGTGCTTTGGTTTTTTTTTTGTTGTTGTTGTTTTGTTTTTTTGTGTGTGTTTTTGTTTGTTTGGTTGGTTGGTTTTGTTTTTTTTGTGTGTGGGTTTTTTTTTGTTTGTTTCTGGTTTTGTTTGTTTGTTTGTTTGGGGTTTTTTTTGTTTGTTTGTTTGTTTTTTCCCTTGGAAATATTTCTATTAAGGATGACAATACTTAATCCTTTCCAGTAAATTTTCTAAGCTTTAGTCTATTGCTATAATTGTCATATACCTTCAGTGTCCTTTGCAGACAGTAAATGTGAGTTACAGGAAAGTGAAGAGGTTGCAAAATAAAGGTATTAAACACTATTCTTTTGCAGAACAAACTGGATCAAAGAATACTTGGACACTGCTCCATATCTGATCCTCATTTTCAAGCAGGTCTATGGGCAGCTTCCAAATGGCAAAAAGAAGACCCACTACTACAATGAAATCAGTGTTTCTATTGCCTGTGGTATCCTGCTTGCTGCACTGCAGGTATGTTAACAGAACTGACATACTGGGAGTCACTATATTGGTTTTGATCATATAGCAAGACTATTCTGCCCAAATGAAGGTGAAACACAATTTAGATTTTAACATTATCAGTCTTCTGGATTACTCTAATTACAGGCAATATGTCTTAGTTTAGAATTTTAAAGTCATTCTGCATAGGTTTACATCTGAGAAGGTGATTCCTCAGTACTGGTTAACAAGTAGAAAAATGTAATGCAGCTTATTTGCAGAGCTGTCACTTTTTTTCTTGGCACAGGCCTCAGCCCCTGTGGTTTCTGCTTTATGCTAACAGGGCTGACAGGGTCTGCAGACTACCCAAGCATGCCTGTGCAGTGCCACGCTGGCCCTTTTTTTTTCAAGTAATCCCTAAAAAATGGCTTGACCCAAAATCATTTTTTAGTCCACAATGCTCGAAAAAAAAAAATCAAAGACATATTTCACAAAACAGGCTGTACTATTTCAATCAGCCTTTCTAAGGCGTTTTCTGAAAGTGAACTAAAGCTCAGTATGTTTGACACCAGTCAGCTGGATTTTCTTGGTGGTTTCTCAGTGCTCAGTCCTGATGTACTCACACAAGTGTTTAAATAGCGAAGCTATTCTGATAGTTAGCTTGGCCTGTCAGCAGGATGACAGCAAGGTGCCACCTCTTATATTAGGCCAGTTTCCTACCAGGAACTTTCATGCCGTCTCCATTCTGTTTTGAGTGACGCTTCCTTTCTTGCATTGCTGCTCCTCAGGAGGATCTTCATAATGGGAAATCTGAGAAGTGAGCAGTGCAGAAGCACATTGCTGAAGTGTTATTGCTCTGCCACTGCACAGTGATCTGTATTTTCCCTCCATGGAGCTAAGAGTAAAGGGAATGCACAGGGAATGCAGGAGAACCAGCAGTGTGTCAGCAGTGCCTCAGTCAGAAGCAGTAGGAGTGACAAGGCTCTGCTTTCCCCCGAGCCAGCTCACCATCAGGTGGGATTTCTAAGGTTCCTTACCAACTGTTAGGCTCCTTACTGTTGTCTCTTTCTCAGCTCCTAAAAATTAATTGACAGTGTTAAAGGACACTGTGACATGGACTCATAACTTTCGGCACCACCACTTTAGCTCTTCTCTTTATAAAGTCATAGAGATTAGTTAAAGCTGGAGGCCCATTGCCTGAGCACCTCTCCCTGGGTGACTTTTTTATCTCAAAGCCTCTCAAAATGCCTTCATTACATAGAGGGGGAGACTGAAATCCACATGTGCACCTCTCAAAGTGCCTCAGCTGTGTGGTCATGTCTTGGATAATGTCAGCTCTTTCCTCTTTGTGAGGTTGCTTGGCTTTTTTTGTGAGAATTCTTATGAGAGGAGGAGTGATACATCGACTGATTTTGGGGTTTTGATGTAAACTAGAACATTGGGTAATGTGAAAGATGTCAACTGACTCCAGTCACAACTTCTGAGGCAGAGCTTGTGCCCCCTGTCCCTGTAAGGTACAGCACTTGAGCAGGAACAGATGTTCACAAAGCTGCAAGGCATCTTCCTGCCAGATGTGTGGGAGACAAGAACTCAAACACTTCTCTGTATGAGCCAGGTGAACCCCATGGGATGATATTCCAGTGATATCCCCGCAACTGCCTCCTAATTTCACTGTTGCTCTGGGTCTCCAATTACACTGAGCACCACAGTCAGGCTTCTGCTATACAGCATAAAGACATGTCAGGCAGAATGTGCTCTTGCTGCACTGGAGAAATGTTGTTCTTCTCTGTTAGCAGAGCGGGCATCTTTTATGGTCCTGTTGAGGCTATTAGCAAATGACATGTTCTAAAGCCCGCATCAGAGTCTAACAAAGCAACACTTCTGGGCTAGTCAATAAAATAATATGTACAGGTCTGATAGGAATAACAGATACACAAAACACAGACCTCCATCTCATTTCATTGCTGTCCATCTTGATGCAGAACGTGGGTCTGTACACAGTGACTTCCACACCCCTCAACTGTGGCCCCCAACTCCGGGCATTGCTCCAGCGCCCAGCAAATGAGAAGCTGCTCTTGCTGCTCCCTGTTGGCTATCCCAAGAAAGATGCTACTGTGCCTCTGCTGACCCGAAAACCACTGGAAGACATCATGGTGGTCATGTGAACACAACACCACAAGGAAAGAGCATGTCCCTGCTGCCAGTTAGTAAGCAGCAGCCTGCTCAATTTGTCACTGCTGTTGCTGTGCATCATCCTCCTACGTCACTGCTTCTCTGTCTGTTTACACCTTTATTTCTGTTAGTGCTAGTAATCTACTGACAGCAGCAAGCAGTCAAGCACTGTACATTTGACAGCTGCTAATACCAACGAGCCCAGGCAGTTCTTCCAGGGGACATGTACAATGGCATTTAAATGACCTTCATCACTTGATTTTTCTTATGCTTTGTAGAGAGGAATCTTTCCTTGAACTGGAATGTACATTCTTCTTATACCCTTACACAGTTATTTTCACTTCAGAATTTTAATGAAGGTTGTATTAAAAGATATAAAGAGGTCAAACTCATCTGTCTTACCTGTGTGCTATTTAAATGTCCCTTCACTGTGTTCAGTTCTGCATAGGAAGAAGCTATTGTTCTCATATGCAGTAGCATTTTCCCTACCTGATTGATCTCAAAAACCTTGTCCCTACCAGGCTTTCTTAAACTATTGCTGGTACCAGTGTGTTTATCTGGGGGAGATAAGATCTAGCAGGAACAAGGCATCCAAGTAATTTCCTTGTTACCACTTATTTATACATGTTCCAGGCACAGCTAGATTATATGGCAGCTTTCAATCATGTCCCCTGTATTTGCTGCTTCCACTGGAAGCAGCCCAGAGGGAATTACTATCCCGTTAATACCTACAACAGTACCAGTTTAACACCCTGAAATTTAAACTGCCTTAGATCCTGATACATGAGATGCGCTTTCATGTCACATCAACAAATGAGGCATATTTAAGTTTAATTTAAGGCCACTTCCAACAAAAGCAATGCTCCCTACTAAAAAACCTTGTCTAACAGGGAAGCTGTGAATGGGCACCAGGAGGAGCTGCTCACAGGAAGGGTTGATGCTGCTGATACCTGCGCTGGCAGAGCCCCCTCGTGGGGTTGCAGTTCCTGCCGGCTTTACAAGCGGCACAAAACGGAAACACTGAAAGAGAAACGTCCTTGCCTGAAGCTGTCTGTATTCTGTGAAATTCTTTCCCTCTCTGTTCTCTGCTGCATGTAACTTGAGGCGAATTCAGCCTAATTGGCTTTAGACTTCCTCAGGAATTGCTCACGTTAACTCTCCGCCTTGTTTCTCATGCAGACCTTGTCTGAAATGAGCTTTTATAACTACAGTAAAATTAAGAAAAAAAAAAAAAATCCTGTGTCTACACACTTAAAAGGTTTAAAAACTAGTCAGGAAGAGAGAGGGATGAGCTGAGCCAAGCTGAGGCTGACAGACTGCAGGTCCTCAGTTACCAGGAATATATAAGCAGGAAGTTTTCCATTTGTGCAGATGTTGCCCTGCCATTTCAGGCACCTTTGCAAAGCAGTTCACATCTGTTGTAAATGTATATAAGCCCTGTTCTGTTTATTTTAATTCAGAGTTCTCATTGACAGAGGATTGAACCTCTGTTTTTTGCAATCTCTTCTATAGCTCCAGAAATAAAATGCATCTGCCTGGCCTCAGTCTGCAAAATAGAATGTTTATTCCATAACTGCACCCGGAGAAGCTTTACCAAATTAATTCAGTTTCAAGTAACAGGAGTTTGCATATATAAGGCTATTTCTATTATGCTTTCATAATTAAAAACCAAATAACTAAACTCCTTTAAAAATATACAAAAAAAATTGTCACACTAACAGACAATAGTACTTACCAATATACCTCTTTGTATGAAAAAAGTTTTTTCCCTCACATGTTTTGATTCTGGAAACTAACATACACATAGTAGCTGAAAAAAACCAAGACCTCATACCTACTAGATATGAAAGATTCTATGCAGGAAAACACTTCTGGAATTACAAAATATAAGCAAAAGATGCTTTGGATTAGCATCCCCACTCTCCAGTGTTATAACGACTTCCTGCAGTTAGGTGCCAACCCCAAAAGAGTGCACTTTATCCTGTCATCTCTTGCCCTCACTTCTCTTCAGGTTATGGTAACCCTCTCTAGTCATATTTAGTTTATAGTCTTCCCTACAAGATTAACAAGCCTGGATCCAAACATACTCTCGCACTTTCTTTCTCAAATGCATCCCATCCCTGTTCAGTGGCCCTTGTTCATCAAAGGGAGTCCTGTAGTCAAAAAACCCAAGCCCTGCCTGTGATACCTGCTGCACAGGCAAGTGTTGACCCACTGAAGAAGTCCACTTCTGCTCAGGTTTTTCCCCATGACCAGAGAGAAGGCAGCACCTGGGTTGCCATTCCCTTTACCCTGCTCCCAGAACCACCTGGTCACTCTTGCTTGCTATGTTCCCCCATCACTCCCTGATACCCATGGGGTTCTCAGGCAGGTTTGTTATCTCACAAGAAGGAAACAGTGACTGGGATGAGACAGAGAGAAGTGTTGCTTAAAAGCAGGCTGTGCTGTGTCTCCCTTTGCTGAAGGGACAGTGTTGGCACCCTTTGTGAGCTAAGTGACACCTGATTCCACTGGGTGAACATTTGCATGGGCTTGTAGCCTGTCGTGGTTTAGGGTCAGGGCAGCCCCTAAGACCCAACAGACGCTCTCTGTTAACCCCCCTCCCTCCCCAAA